>BGNK01000924.1:0-36950 GCA_003297005.1 Symbiodinium sp. clade A Y106
CCTATAACCCTATAACCCTAAACCCTATAACCCTAAACCCTATAACCCTATAACCCTAAGCCCTATAACCCTATAACCCTAAACCCTATAACCCTAAACCCTATAACCCTATAACCCTATAACCCTAAACCCTATAACCCTAAACCCTATAACCCTAAACCCTATAACCCTAAACCCTTTAACCCTAAACCCTATAACCCTATAGCCCTAAACCCTATAACCCTAAACCCTATAATCCTAAACCCTAAACCCTATAACCCTAAACCCTATAACCCTATAAACCTAAACCCTAAACCCTATAACCCTAAACAGCAGCCAAGTTTGCTGTCTCCCCCCTCAGACCCCGAAGAGAGAGAAAAAAAAAAAGGGAGCAAAAAAAAAAAAAAGGGAGCAAAAAAAAACTGCACCCATCTACAACCCCACGTCTACTACAGTACAAGGTTCTTCTCTATAAAGGGGAAGGCTGCAGGTACTGCAGACTAAAAGTCGATGCCCCTGGTCGACAGAAATAGATACAGCTGCTGCTAGTACCCCAACGCCACCAGTACATCGCCCCCCAACTTGCGGCCTCTAGACCGGATTCTGACGGATGGCGAATACAAGAAATCATTAGTGCCTTCATTGGCAATCTCAGGAGCTACGGGAAGGCCTTCTGCAGCTGTCGGTAGAGATCAGCAGAATGGCGCGAATCATCTCGGAGCATGCTTCTCTTGGTGCGGTGACTAGAGGATGGTTGTTCGATGGTGATCAGCATGGTGCTTCTGAGTTCCTGCACCTTTTTCTACCTATCCTTCATCCGCTTCACTTTGGCAACTGGGAGACCAGATCCCCGGTTGAAGAAGGAATCATAGTAGATGAAAAGGGCACAGGTCGTGTCATCGCTGCAACAACTCCTCTGCAACTGGTCTGGACAGGAGCGGGTCAATGCGCTTCTTCCCCCCGGACCGAATGTTTGCATAGCACTCCCTCGTTTCGCTTCAGCATATAAGTCCACAGACCCAGTCTACATAGAGGAAACCCTAGACATCCCTGTCTCCCGACACAACGAGGTGGTGAATTGGGAGCCTCTTAAGCTTAGGTCTGTGATAGCCCACCTAGCCGCGGAAACCACGACAGGTCATTATCGAGCCCTGGTAGGAAAGGAGGGCTCATGGTACCTGGGCGACGATTCACACTCTGAGCCCACTGATTTGCACGATCCCATAGTTACTTCCAACTGCTACGTCATTTTTTTCGAGAGAGCAGAGCTAGTCCATAGTGCAGTCAAAGGATGAGTAACTAACTCCCCATGTCTCTGCAAGCCCTGTTTCAGAATGCGGCCATGGCAGACGCAGGCACTGCGAAGAGATCCCGAGGCACCAGGTGGAGATTCCCCCCTGAAACGACAGAGACGTGGAGGTGCATGCTCCCCAGGTACTCTCCCGCCATCCGCGGGTCCTTCGGAGCGGGACTGTCGCTTCAGAAAACTGGTAGGGTCTAACTATGTCTAACCCCACTGCAACAATCTGTCATGTCAGAAATCCCTGCAGCTAACCAAGATGCTGCAACAACACATAATAGAGTGTCTCCAGCTTACATATCCTAACCCGTAGTCTGCAGTCCTTCGGGACGGGACGTATGCAGGCGCAGGGCTACGGCACGGCCTGCAGCGGGCAGTCAAAGGAAGAGACACTCGGCGAAAGTGCAAACCGAGGCAGAGGAGCTACTCCTTGCAGTGAAGATCAGCAGTGCCACTCCACCAGGAGTGGAGAAACCAGGAAGTACTTGGACAACAGTATAACCAAAGTAGGTCAGTAACTCGCAAAGCGAGGAAGAGTTTCACAAAGTTGCGATATTTTTCCCGCCGCGTGTGAATGAAGTGGTTGTTGCTGGTTGTTGTTGCTTGTTGTGGTCGTGGTCGTGGTCGTGGTCGTGGTGGTGATCGTTGTCGTGATCGTGGTTGTGGTTGTTGTCGTTGTTGTCATTGTTGTTTTGGGTTTGATAGCTCTATGTTTCACAGCATTCGCCGGATGGCCATGTGCAGCACTAACACTATGGCGCATCGAAGCTGTATTTCACGCGAACCGGACATTTGCGCACGCCCGAGCCCAAGACAAGAGGATTCTCGTTGCTGTCGCTCGATGAGGATGCAGGTGCAAGATACCCCAACATTCCCCACACACGGTGCCCCAATCCGATCGTGAAACTGGAACTTAGTAGCCGAGTGGATACACTCTACACTTTTTGGGATAACATTACCCACTATAAAACTGAAAGTGTACACTTTTGGCGGGTTATGAACTCCGCAAGTAAGGGAAACCTCTAGTGCCAGCCTCTGTGCTGTTTCGGTACCGATTTCATGCTGCATGCCCTCTCGAGATGAGCTGCCTCGAAAGGACCAAGCAGAATTCTAACTCCAAAGCTTTTTGTCCAATGCTCTGGAGATCCTGCTGGCAGTGGCAGTTCGTTGTCCAGGAGGCATCTCCCGGAACTACGGGGCCGGCGAGGTCTCCCGGCAGCTGATTCACGGCTGTGGCCTGCAGAGCCCAACACTTGCTTGGACACTGGGGATCTGAAGCAGACTTGCTGCGCGAAAGTATTTTATCTTGGGGTCTTGCAAAAAGGGTAATAATGGTGAAGACTGCGCATTAGGGGACTCAGCAGACTCCAGCAATCCGCAGCTAGCACATACACGTGCAGAGCATTGTTTACAAGATGTCATCCGCACTTGATGCTATCCTCTGGAGCTTAGGGATGTGCTAGGGTATTTGGCCAGACGATCGCATTGCAGCTTGCATTTGATGCTGCGGTTTGAACATATCTGAATTTTCGAGGATGTAATCTATTGCGTAGACTCACATAGCCAGCTCATGATCGTTCTTCCTTGGAGGCCCTAGACAGCGCTGAGAAGATCATTCTGGCCCTCGATGGTGACAACGCTGGACAAGCCGGGCCCCGCCCGCCTCCCTCTCTCCCAGTTTGTGTTTATGCTCATCCATCCGACGCGCGTGGATAGACATATCTGAACGCCGTCTACATATGTGTACATAGGTACTTGTGGAAAACTACGTACAGCTACATATTACATATACACTACCCATACGCTGCATGCCGCATCGGGCAAACCACAGAACACGAGTGTGGCCGAGGACATTGCCTCATGTGATGTATAGGGTTGGCAACAATATTACTCCTACACAAGCCCTGCTTTGAGTTGTGGGATGACGATGCCAAATTGCATGGGGTAGAGCACGCGCGCGCGCCAGAGTACTCTGGTTTGCATTAGCTATACTTGTGTACCACCGGTCTCCAGTTTTGCCAGCCACGTACTGTACCTTGTGCAGGAGACATGTTGTTACCTTGCTGCATGCAACTATAGCGCTATGCCGAAGAAAGGGAATGCAGGCATGCATACATGTATATTAATATATGATATGTATATGTACATATGTGTGTGTGTGTGTGTGCATGTGCATATATATATCTATATATATATATATATTATATATATATTCATTTATTTATATACTTATATGTACATATAGTACTTGTTTGTGCATAGTATATGCACAAATATACTGCCCATCAATCGCCGGTAGGATGACGCCTACCATACTGTAGTCGGTAAATGGCGTGCCTGGAGGCAGCACTGCAGAAGTTGGCCAGCGAACTCGGCAGACACAGGCGAGAATGCCAAGAAACTTTTCGTCCCAGTCTTCATGTTCAGGCAAGCGCACAGGTAGAGGGAGAGAAGGTTTGCATGCAAGAGGCCGGAGTTCGAGTTTAGGCGTCAGTTGCAAAGTTGACTGCCGACACAGCGCCAAGAAGCACACCCATAAATCGCTTTGCATCATGCACGTTGCAGATCGGATCAAGAAAATTGTAGATGTGTATACAAACATGTTCATGCACTACAGCTTTTCTTTCTGCTGTCAGATGTTACAGCGTGAACTGGCCCGACGGTTGCAAGGCGCGCCTGCTGTGGACATTGAGGGAGTAGGCTTGCTTCCTGCAGAACTGGAAGTGGTTTCGGAGGTTTAATTGCCAATTGAATCAGACTAAGAAGAGTTCCGGGGACGTCACAGCCTTCAGGATACAGGCCTTTCGCGAGAAACTCTAAGCCCACAAGGCATGCGTGACATGGTTGCTCTGTAAGGATGCCAACGATGTCCTTTGCAAGCACGGTGCTAACAAGCTCAGGATGCTAAGCAGCAGTATAGCCTTCCTTGAAGCTTGGGTGATTCAGAGGCTTTCAGAGGCTTTTGGGCTGGAGCATGGACGAGACTGTCGGCCAGTGGGACCTCGGGTTGGCGAAACGATAGGCACTTAGCAATGCTGCACCTCTCGAAGAAGGCGACCAGGTCTAGCAGCTAGCCGAGATCTAGACAAGATTGAGGCCAGGCCCTTTAGCTTGCAGCTCAGGATACTCTTGGATGAAGCAGAGCGGCTTCCACCTCCGTGCCTGAAGCACAGCTTTCAGGACGCGATTTTGAGGACCCAGGACTTCGGACTTCGTGGTGGGAGCACTCCTTCAGGATTCTCAACGGAGACTCGAAGATCACAAGTTTGCAGATGCTGCATGCATTTCGGCTTCATTCTGGCAGATGCATGCTGAGCTCCTCGTACGAGGACGAGGAGATCGTTCAATACATTAACGATGTCGTCACAGGCGCTTTCCCCTGAGACTCGAGAGCCTTTGCCACACGGCACCTCCGAAGCGCAGCGTGGTGGTTAGCACCGTTGAGAACTCCATGGTGCTTCCTTGCCAGGTGCCGTAGACCCGACACACCGGTCGGGTATTTCCACAGGCCGGCCCCGCGAAGGATTCCTCCTCTGCAGATCGGCAATGGTTTTGAAGACGGGGCTGTAAGCATTGGCAGTCTCGTTGTTGGTTCTGTTTCGTGATTATCTCTGTCAGTCTCTGTCACTGAGGGAATGTGACATCACGGTGAGAGGGCAGCCTTCAAGTTTCGTTTACGATTTGTTGAGATGTTGGGCTTGTGCGTGTCTTGAATATGACACGGCCAAAGCGCAGGCCCAAGAGCCACACAGATGATTAGAAACCAAGCCAAGCAAAAAAGGCTGGCCAATCAGGACGTTTCAATCGCGGGCATTGTAAATCTCTTGGGGGAAGGTCAGTGTCCGAACGTGCAGACAAGCCGCTTCTGGACACAAACTTGTGCTGTAAGATGATTTCAGATGCCTGCAGCTCTAAGAGAGAAGCTGGTGGGGGAAGAGCAGAGGCACTGCGGCTCATCTATCCTAGTGCAGCAGTGCATTCCTCTGGTTGACCTGGAATGGATCTTACAGATTGAAAGTGGTTTCATGGTTTCAAGATGTCCAGGTCGACGTTGTCACGAGTACAGTGTGCAATTCGCAACATCTTCTCATTATTTGACGCGGGCTTTCAACTGCTAATTGTCGCAGGCTGGTCTGGACTGGACGGCTTCTACAGAGTGGTGCCTGGAGAGGTCACGGTCATCACGGGCATCCCCGGAAGTGGGAAGACAGAGTGGCTTTTGTCGATGGCCGCCACTTGCTAAAAAAAGATTTATGCCTGAATTTTCCGGCCGGGGCTTGAACAACAAGTTCGCATGATGCCGCTGTGACACTCTAGTGGCGAAGAGCCAATCCACAAGCTTTGTCGAGGCAACGTAGGAAGATGTAGGTAGCCACGGGCTTGCGAAACGTCTTCGCATGCAGTCATGTAGAAAAGTCGATGATCATCATCAGCATGATAATTATCGCTGCCGCGGCTGCTGTTGTTTGGCCGTCGTTGCAGTCGTTTTAGTTGTTCCCAGGAAGTTCTGTCGATGCCGCGAGTTGTAAACCAGTGACATCTAGTGCGTCACTATCTTCAGGACCACGACTCTAACTCTTGCGAGGCTAACATTGCCCATCGGGAGGACTGGCGCATCTGGGCTTGAGCTCGGCTTGGCGAGTTCGACCGAATTTTGGGCCCGTGCCCATGTTATTGAAGACACTGCTGTTGACTGCCTCTTCCAGAAGCCATGCGAAGCCATGTAGTTGCAACCTTCGGGATGACTTGGACCTTCGTGCACCAGCTTACCAACTGCGAGGCATTCTGCTGTTCACTTTCGAAGCGAACACCGACACTTTGGCTGCGACTCGCCGGTGCAAGACGTTGGACAGCGCTTCTTGAGAAGGCATTAGGTCATTCGGGCCGTTACCGGATTAGCAGGCAAGTGCAGCACGACGTTGCAGTGCCTACAATATGAGACGTGTGGCCGTGGGGCTAGGCTGATAAAGGATGTGCCAGATTTGTGAGGCTTAATCTGAAGTAAACCTAGCAAACGCGAAATCTTACCGCACCTGCAAGGTTCAGATGTCGCAGAAGCTGAAATACATGATCCCGGAGCTGTCTCAACAACAGGACTTGAACTCTGTAGTACCGGAGACGAAAAAGCAGCAACAGATGCCAGTAGAGAATACAGAATCCACCAGACTTGGGCCCCCGCACACCGGGCAGGTAGGTTTTGCGGGTGCAACATAAAGCATCGCACCACTGTGTGCTCATGATGCTAGCTTTCTGGCTCAGAAGAGGTTGCCGTTTTCCACTGCAGTAAAGGCAATCGAGGTTTATGCCAGATGGGCTCGTGGACACCTGTCTTGTTGACGGTTCACCTAATAGTCTGTGCCGTACGTGAGTTTATTCTCAGCACAGATCTGATAATGAAAGGAGACGCAGCCCGGCCGCATGCAAGAGGCTGGATCCTGCGAGTAGCTGCTGAGCGGACAATTTCGTTCTCATCGTGACGTGTCTAGTCGAGATAATCTGAAGCCTAGCAGGACATGACTGCTTACATGAACTGGATGGACGACCACTTTGAATTTGGTGTGGACAGCTTCGAGAACCTGAGTGTGGACACTGCTTGAGTGTTGAGCATGCTGATGTGCTGAATGCTGCAAGAGCATGGTTCAGGCAGAGGCGCGCCCAGACACAAACGCAGACACGGACACACAGAGACACCGACCAACAGAGGCATGGAGAAGCACAGACACACAGACACATAGACGCATAGACCCACAGACACACAGACACCCACCACCCCCCCACCCCCCANCCACCCCACCCCCAGGGCAGGAGGCAGGCAGGCAGACACAAAACAGACAGACACACCCACACCCACACACCCACACACCCACACACCCACACACCCACACACCCACACACCCGCACACGCGCACACGCGCACACGTACACACGTACACACGCACCCACGCACCCACGCACCCACGCACGCATGCACACACATGCCCACTCATGCTCCCTCCCTCTCCCTCCTGTCACATTTCTCGATATGCGCGCATGCATGGAGTTCAGTGCATCAGTCGGCAGTCGGAAGGATCAAATTGTGCAGAAGATCGATGAAGCCATTGCAGATGGGGGGCTGCAAGGGGTCATTATTGACCCGTCACTCGGAGAGGACCGTGATGAATCCCGCTCAACAGTAGCATGACTGGGCGGGCAACGTCCGGTGCTCCTGTGACCTCCCCTGCGGCGAAATGTCTGAGGTACAACTTCATCGAGCGGCCGTCCGGAAAGAATGACAACGAACACCACTTCGTCGGAGCTCTGATGCAGAGGCCGGCTTTGTTTGTCCTGGTTAGGTCCTGGTTTCTTGCTTCTGGTGTCTGTTGCCTTTTCTGTGGCAATGATCCAGACCCACAGGTTGCGAAAGGTGGCAAACGAGAAGATGATCCACGTCTGGATCGTGGCGCACCCCACGAAATCTGCACAATGGAACAATGTCAGGCCGAACATGTACAACATTGCCGGCAGCTCCAACTGGCGCTTCGGCATTTCTAGATTCTAGACAGTAGACGGCAGGTGCCAGACCAAAGCAGCTGGAGACGACACACCATCAGCCGTGAGCCCTCGCTTCTCATGCCGGAGCATGTGAGCGACAAACTTAGGTTCAACAAGACCGACATGGGCATCATCGTGGACAGGAGAAGCTTTGAGCCTAGGAGGATGAAGGAGGGGGAAAGACGAGGGGGTGCTTGCGTGCCCGGGGCATGTACGGCAGTCCCCAAGCCCCAGCACGGGAGTGCTAGTGGAGTCGAGGCGGGGCTGTGAGGTGTTCCGGGATCAAGGTCCATGCAGCAAGAGCCCCTGCAATCTGCCCCTACACTTTACATACACCCCTGGCAAACCAGCAGGCAAGCAAGGCAGAGCGGGCATTGCTAAAGGCTTCGGGGACGGGTCTGGTGGGGTTACGTTAGGCATCACGTTCAGGTGAGGAGCGTCGGGGGTACCGTCTTGGGTTGGGCTTGGCTAGCTCTTGTACAGCTCTTGTACATGCAAGTTCAGTTCAGCATTGCACGTGTTGTGAGATCACCCAAGCTGTTCCTTCGTGGGTGCTGGGCCACTTTTTCGACCGAAATTTAGATTTAGATTCGCTTCCCACGAGCACGAAAGATGAAGCCCCCACCCTGCTCTTTTGTCCTGGCCTCGACCTAGAGCTTAGCCAAGCCAGACTGAATGGATAAGGAGACGGACGATGGTGAAAGCGTTCGGTCGGACCAGGTCGAGATCATAGTTGAAAAGGTTCCTTGGCCAAATCAGGTCATGCAGTATGACTACGCAATCTCGCCCCATAGCACAGGTACGCAATCGAGAGGCGGGAAAACTGGGAAAAGCGCTGCTGCTTTTCGACAGGGAGAGCCTCGGCCACAAGAAATACGTGGACAGGATGATCACGGCAGTTGACCCTAGTGTCAACAAGAATTTTCCATGTGCCTGTAGAAGTTACATTACTCCATATTACTCCTCCCGAATCTTTGAGAAACTGGGGCCCCCTGCGTAGACGAGCACTCAAGATCAAGTCTGCAACAGACTCTTAACGGCAGTGTGCTATCGAGTGCGCATGTCGCCTTGGTAATCGTTGCACCGTTTGGTTGGGTGTTGCTTTGGTTCCCTTGCAGTGCCAGTGCGGAAGCCGATTCGACAAGTGTTGCATGTATGCTTTTTTCATATCACAAGGAGCCGAAGCTACCAGGATGCCACCCACCTCCTGCCGCCCTTTGGCACATCTCAGGCTCGGAAGGCGCTCACAGGCCGTGAGGCAGCAGATGATTGCTGAAGCATGTTTCCCGCTGAACCGGTTTCGGTCCAGTCTTTCTTGCTTTTCTGAGAAGTCTGGTCGTCAGCCACATCCGCTGCGGAAGTCACAGCGAGAAGTGGTGTGCACATCCAAGGAAGGATGAGGATGAGTTTGACAAAGCTCGACCAAGGGCACCCAAGGCCGGGTCCAATCCTCCACTTCACTTGGGAACGCAACGAAGTGTCTCGAAGTCTTCGGTGAGCTGTGCAAAATGTGTGCCTCTCAGACAATAGAACGTTGAACGGAACTATCGGGGGAATGGGACCGCTGTCCGAGAGATTCTGCCGAAGGCATCACGACCTAGAGTGCCAAGTCGTAGTGCCTCGGGCAGCCGAGCACAGGTGCCTGTCAGCGCAGCCCGAAGAGCAGCCAGGCATGCTTTTTGCAGCACATCCAACATTCCATGTGTCTGTCGAATAGGCTTTGTATTCTGAGCGTCCGTTCGGATGGATAAGAAGACCAAGAGATTCGTACGAACCGGCACTGACTGTTCATGGAGTGATTCTCGAACAGAGGGTTTTGCAAGTGCATCAGGGCGATGAAGGCCGTAGTAACCTTCCAAGAAATTCCAACAGTACAGTCTTTTCTGCAGGACTGTTGCCGCAACGCAAGACAAACCAGCCCATGTTTGCCTGCCGTGATTTAGCTTCAAACGCGGTTCGGGTGGATTCCCTGCCGGAACTTGACGGGACTAAGGCACCCGTAGACTTCGATGATGGCGAAGAACTCGATGACATCGAAGCTGAACTGGAATGAGCTTTAAAGTAGTGCAAAGCTAATACAGGCGTGCGTGCCTCGGTCCCACGAAACTCTGGGCGTAGACCTATTTGCACAGTTTCCCTCGAAGTCGAAGCAATAGCCTTGACTTTGTCAAATTGTTTTAGTCGTAGAAGGCTTGAAGCGTGGGATTTGCACACGGCGGACCGTGCGCTCTGTAAGCTTCCTTGCAAACACCCACACCCCAGCCAACTTTTCGTAGAGAGCGGGGAGTGTCCGCAGTGTGCCTTAGCAGCTTAGCAGCTTCATGAGAAGACTGCGCTGGCTTTGACGAAGCGGGGAGCGAAGCAAAAGTCCCTACGCGTCGCTTGAGGCGCTGTGTGTGTGAGAGTGCCGAGGCCCGGGGCGGCGGGTCGACTTTGGGCGGCGCCTTTCTCTCCGATGCTCTCGGGGAATTCTCATGTCCTGCCGTGTATGCATCGCAATCGCTGTATCCCCGAAGATACTGTAATCAGATGTAGTCAGTGTTTCCAAAATAGGGAGCCCAGAGGGCCCAGATTGAAGAAGTGTTGCAAAAAAGAGAAAGCCTCATTCACCGTCGCGGTGCAGCTTGCGCGGGGTCTCTTGGCTGATGGCTGTACAGGGCCATTGCAGCCAATTCGTCGTCGGTGGCTCTAGCTAGCTACGCACCCCCAACATAAACTTGCCAGCCTGCAGCAGCACGAAAGTCAAAGTGACGTTGTGGGCGTCCGGTGCCCATTGCACGATCGAAATGCTCAGGTAGGCTTTCAGGAAGTACACATAGTTCCTGAGAGAGTAACTGGGTTCTTTGATGACGGGATTTACGATTGTGGTCCGTGGTTGTTGAGAATTGAGTGACTCGTGATTTGGGCAATTCAGCGGGTTTGTGTTGCGATTCAGGACTCCGCCATGACTTCATTCAACTTCATTCTCGCTGTAGATTCTCTCTGATCTTGGTGTGAGCCCAAAAGTTTCCAGTGTTTTGCGAAGTATTTCGATGCTTATGTCATGTCTATCCAATTCCTGAAATTCGCAGGTGGGAGGGTCGGTTTCGGAAGAAGCTTCCTCTGGCCTCCTCCCGTGTTACAGATGAAGGACGCAACAAGAATCTGGAATGAGAGTTTCGAGACAAAAGTGGAAACAAGCAGACATGGATTTACGGTATGAAGCTTGGTATCTAGTGAGAAACGAGAGAGAAATCAGCTATTATTGCAGCTGCGCTCCCTGATGTAACGTACCATTTCCTGATGTTTTCACATTGTGCACTTTTGTCATCTTCTGTCAAAGCTTTCTCAATGACACAGTCGTCTTTCAGATCCGTTCTTGAACCTTTCCTTAGTCCGTTTCATATCTAAGTCACATCTTTGTCCCAGTTCCGGCCAACATCGACCAACCAAATCCGCTGGAGCAGGTAACTTCGTAAGTGGATTCTGGACAACTAGGACTAAGACTTGATGAGCCAACGCCCGCGCGCATCCGTTTTTGTATGCAGGGCTTTAGCTGCGTCTCACCTTGGCCCTGCCCGCTGAATTCGGATGTAGCTTTTTCATTCTTCCAATTGAACGAGAGACGCATTCTCTATCTAAGCAAGGGATACATGTAGGTACTGGACATGCTGCGGGCAAGAGTCAAGGTGCTGATGTTATGGAGTCATGATGGTGCACAGGGGCAAGGCGGATGTGCAGAATCCGGATAATCCACCGTACAACTCAGCCTTGTGAACAGAGGATTTCGGAGTTTCGGCATAGATAAACATGAGAAGCTTCCCTGACAGAGTCGGGGCCCAAGTCGGTGACAGCTCTCCGTGTCGCACAGGCAAGATAGACAGGTCCACGTCGGCGGACGGTAACGTGGTGGTGTTCAAGTCCGTCTCGAACCTTTTTTATGCTCGTCGCAACCAGCTCACAGGTTTCGCAGCGCAAGTGCCCGCATGTGTGGCTGGCAAGCCCAAGGCCATGGAATTCGCCACAGTCGCGAACGAGGCAGACTCAGGCAGGTTGTGCTTCGTCGTGAGTTCGAGGCCGTCTTTGGGAGTGCCCGGTGTGCACTTTTGTTCCCGTCTGCAGGCTGCCACCGACGGCAAAAGCTTCGCCCAAAGCATCTGTGACGGGTCAATGGAAGTTCGGTGCTGAGCTTGCTTTTGGGTTGAAGATGCCATACACACACACACCCTTCAGGGGAAATCTTGGTGGCCCAACGTGGAAAGCAGCAAACCGTAACTATGCCCCCCAGAGGCCCAATAGGGTGCAGCTATTACTCACGGTGCTAACACAGTAAACTTCCAGGGAGCCGCTTAGCTTTTGCCGGGAGCCAGTGAAGCTCCCGAGCCAAATGCAGAAGGTAAACGGGCTGCTTCCCTCAGCTCTCGTCTAGGACTTCGAGGAACTCCGGCACTTGGGCCGAGGAGCCTTCGGCGAGGTTTTGTACCAGCCTCAGGCACAGGACTCATGGATGAGTCTTTTTTGTAAGTTCCGCAGACCAGCGAATCTCCTACAAGGGTCTGGGGGGACGCGGATCTAGCGTACTCTTCAGATGTAGCGTACTTTGGCACATCCTGTGATTCAGAGGCTCATGCGGCAGACTTCGACGGGCCTGCTGTGTGCAGCATGTATCTCAGATGAAGCTTGAAGCTTGCAGCTTGCGCGCCGCCCGCATACGGATGTGCAAGAAGAAAGATGCCCCCAAAGCAGGAAGGTAGCGAAGAGAGAGGGGTAGCCATGTTGGTCTCATCGGGTGGTGGGGGGAGGCTTACCGGGGGCTTGGTGCATGGCTTTAGATCATCCTGCCGAGGATGTTTGTCTCGTTTCATGGAGGATGCAGGGTGCAGAGGTTCCGCGAGCAGCGAAGGCCGGTCTGAACGGTAGAAAGGACCCCAAGAAGAGAAGCAGAGGCCGACTTTAGAAGACCCGCTCTTCCCCCGAAGCTGGAGGCGTAAGGAGTCGGGACTGTGTTCGTGTAAGTCAGGTCAAGAAGCTTGGTAAAACTGCGCTGCCGGTGCCCTGCTAAGTTGCAAAGTTTGTTGGTGTTTCATGGGTGGATCAGCTCGGGATTGTGGTCAGCTCGTGCTCGTGCAAGTGAGCTTGTGCTGGCAGCTCACATTGTGTCGAAGTCTTTGTCAGCTCAAGCAAGGCTGGTGAGGAAGCAGAGCACTTGGCAGAGGTTGGAACCAGCAAAGCAAATCAAAGAAGTACGTCTTGTGCTTCACCTGCGATTCGCAGGTGAAGGTCTTACAGACACTCGAGCATCCGCCCAGCGCCGAGAATCTGGCCTTCTGGTCATTTCCGGTGCCTTCCAAAAATCACATAGAGTATGGTCCCTCTTACCTTGGCACTCCACTTGTTTCGTCGTCCTTCTTCGATTTGTTTTTCTGCAATTGCTGTAGCAAAGGTGCATTCTTCGCTACTACGGCTCGATTCAACTTGACGAGTCTCTGAGCTTGGCAGCCCCGGCAGAGATTATCAGCACCCTGTCATGTAAGCTTGCAAGCTTCAGGACAGACGGGTATCGCCGAAGCGTGGAGCGCTGCGCGGCGCATGCCGTACTGCGATATTCAGTTTCAGATGGACAGAGTCGGTAGACGTTTTGTCTATCGCTGTGACTTGCATCATTGTCGTATCCGTCATCATGGCAGGTGATGGAATTCGCCGATTCTGGCGACCTCCAGCAACTTTTGAAGAAGTCTCCTGCTCAATCGGTTGTAGGGGAATGCTGTATCAGCACACGCCCAGAAGGAAGAAGGTTCTGAAACTGTCAGCTGATGCACTCGAAAACAGCGGCGAATTCTGCATAGCAGCGCTTCACTTGATACCTATTACTCTTACCACTTCTTTCGCGAGATTTCGATCGAACACTCGAGCCCGCCCGAGGCAAATGGATTCGGAGAAGTTGTTCGAGGCAGCTTCGGGGTGTTGGAGGAAATTCACTCTGCATATTCACCCGGAAATGCAATTCAGTTGACAGGGATCTTGCAATGCAGGTGTGTCATGCAGTCTCAGTCATCGGTTCTCAGGAAGCTAGATGCCCAGACTGAAGCTGAAAAATGTTTTGTTGAGAGAACCGGCCCAGCATACTACCGACAAGGGAAGCACACAGGATAGGGGTCGTGGGCCGTAGGCACCCGAACGGCTGAGAAAGTTGGCCTTCTGCCAGGCTGCAGCGCTGTTTGCAATCTTCTCCCAACTGGTTGTCGCCAGAAGCTGAAATGTGGAGCTGTCAGTGACAAACTGATATCTGAATCTCTTGCGAGTTCGGTGATCAAAAAGCTACAGTACTCGGGGGTCCAGTATCCAATTGGCCTTTTTTTGCATCAAAATGGCCTTTTTTGATGTCTCGGCTCACACACTGCATAGTCTCGGCCAAGTCACGGTCACTGTGGGTTTAGGGTTAACGGTCTAGGGTTTAGGGTTGAGGGTTTGGGGATTAGGGTTTAGGATGTAGGGTTAGCCGAGACCCGGCCGAGACTTGGGTTTAGGCTCAAACGGAGAAGGCTTCCAAGTAGCTTGAGCTGGAAACTGCCGCCCCAACGGCAGGCTAACATTCTCCTCACGTCCTGATGGCGCCTTCGAGCGGAGGCGGCGGGCACTTCTCATATATCTCACGCATGCTAAGGGCAATGCATCGGGCATTGCATGAGGACATGACCGGCAGCTTGGGACTGTGCGGTCGCCAGGGTCACCTGCGGGCTGGCTTGGGTTTTCGGCCGGGGTGGAGCGTCTCTAATTTGGGGACATGGCACCAGATACAGCACCTTGTTGATGAGATCGCGGAACATGAACGAAACCGAATTGCTGCGGTTCTGGCGCGACGAGGTTGGACCCTTGCTTTAGCATGTGGTGGGATGACTTAGGTGACCGTGGCCTCCCGAGGGAGGCTGACATGCAAGCACTTAGGCTTGCGCACCTGGGGAATCCAGGTAGGCTTGAGCAGACTGAGGAAGGCCCTCTTCCAGCAAGCCAGCGGGATTTGTTTGATGCTGGAGATGGTGGCGACGACGGCCCTGACGTATGGCCGCTCTGCGAGTGTGGGTTTGCCGGCGGGACAGCGAGCCCCGAAGAGGCCACCTGCGACATCGACGACGATCCTCAGACCACTCGGCCTGCTGTGCCCCAACAGCCGTGCATGGCCTTGTACAGTGATGGTGACGGCACGACGGCCATTTTGGATCCGTGCTGTGAAATGCCTCAGGCTTCTGAGCCGACTTTTGAGACTTCTGCCATCTGCCTGTCGACCTTGAGGCGCTGTCTTACTTCAACCCGAGTTTGCCTTTGAGATTTGGCGGCCCGTCAGGCTTTGAAGGACTCTTGGATGGTCTCGCTTCTCAGCTGATGCCCATGATTGCGGAGTTGGTGCGGAAAGCAGTGCCTCCGCCTTTGGCTGGAGCCCTGCCTCAGCCGGGTACTTCGCCGAGTGATCCAGACGCTGGCCCTGCCAACGGTGAACCCTCGGCGAAACGCCGGAAACGTGATGGTCGCGCCAACAAGCGGAAAACGCCTGAAACCCCTCAGCCGGCTCAGGCCGTGGAGATGGGGTGATGGGGCTGCTCCTCCCCCGCGCCGTCGAGGTAAAGGCGAGGGTGGAGCTCACAGTGCCGGGCAACCTCCACCCCCGATGGCCCAGCAACATGTCACCAACGATCCAGGTTGGACTGTGGTGCATCGAAAGGAGCAGGAGCATTTCGAACTTCGAGCACAGGACTGGGATTGCCCCATTGTGCAGCACGACACCGTAGGGAAGAAGCTTGACGAGCTCCCGCCAGGGACGTCCCTCAGGGCAGTGATTATGGCTCCGAAGGGCGAGCTCTTGAAGGTCACCACCATCCTCAAGGGCACCACCAGGCCATATCGAGTTATGTTGATCGAGCTCTCGCCCGAGGGCGACCAAAGGATTCCGAGCCGTGTTGGTAACCTTCTTCGATTCAGGCAGGCCAAGGCTAACCCTACATCCTAAACCCTACACGTAATCCCCAAACCCTCAACCCTAAACCCTAAACGGCGATCGAAGGTCGACACACAGACGCGAGGAGCCCAAGAATGTAGGTAGTTTCGAGAAGCCCGAAACCCCACAATCGGATGTGAGGCCTAATTCAGTTGCTTGCATGCAGCCTACTGCGCTTTCATGTGCACATGAGCAGTAGTACTCAGTAGTAGTAAATTCAAGGCCTGAGTCACATGTTCGTTCATAGCTCTTTACCTTGCTGTTTCCTTTCCTAGTGGCCATGTGACAAAAAGGCCTCGGGCCGTAATTTAATGCAAGAGCAACCTGTCTTTGTAGTCGTATCTGTACATAGTAAAAGCCTTCCTCGAGGAAGTATGCAGAGGCCGGTTATCTTATGGGGTTGTTGGGGGTAGTCCGACTGCATCTCCTCGAGAATTGCTAGGTGCCCGGAGTCCGGCGACGGTACGTTCTGCTACCTTGTTACGTGTGTCAGGTGCTCCTGGGCCTTTCAATAAGCAGAACATACCTTCCCTGGGATTCCCCTCAGTGTGAGTAGATTCCGACGAGTTCCCTGCGGTGCGACATTGTTCAGCTGGGCGGGTGGCAAAAAACCCTAGACCGTTAACCCTAAACTCACAGTGACCGTGACTTGGCCGAGACTATGCAGTGTGTGAGCCGAGAGAAGGCCATTGTGATGCAAAAAAAAGCCAATTTGATACTGGACCCCTCGTCGGGGGCGTGTGTTTGGGTTCGGGAGGAGAACTGAAATTCGTTTCATTCCTGGTGGCATTTTTTCGTAGGATCGGTGGAAATATCGGCTATTTTCGCTTTTCTTCGAGTGCGTCGCATACCGGCCTGGGCACCACTTGCATCTGTTTGCAGAGTTGCCTGCAGCGAGTGCATCAGTGCCACAAATCTCAGAATGGTGTCCCGAGCGAGGTCGTTCGATCGAAGGTTTGAAAGTTTGGAGGTTGAAATTTGAAACTTTCAATTTTTCAAGGTTTGAAGCTTCGAAAAGCGATGGAGTTCGAAAGCTTGTGCACCTTGGTATGCACAAGCTAGCCGGCGTCAAACTTCGAACTTTTCAACCTCGAAACTTTCAAACTTTCAAACCTTCGAACTTTCGGGCTCGACTGGCTGCTTCAAACTCAAACTTCAAACTTTTGCCGCGGCCGAGTTTGATCGGCCTTCGAAGTTTGAGAGTTTGAGACTTTGAAAGTTTGCAAACTCGAAGGTTCGACGGTTTCCAACTTTGAAAGTTCGAAGGTTCGAATGTTCGNGTTTGAGACTTTGAAAGTTTGCAAACTCGAAGGTTCGACGGTTTCCAACTTTGAAAGTTCGAAGGTTCGAATGTTCGAAGGTTTGAAAGTTCGAAAGTTTGAGAGTTTGAAAGTTCGAAAGTTCGAAGTTAGAAAGGTTGGCTTCAGATTCGCTGTGCGGCTCGTAGCTGTGGTCGCGAGTTTGAGAGTTCGAAGGTTTCAAACTTCGAAAGGTTTCAAGTTCGAAGGTTTGAAAGTTTCAGAGATCGAGAGTTTGAAAGTTTGAGAGTTCGAAAGATTGAAAGTTTGCAAAGTTTGAGGGTTTTAAACGCGTCGAGATTGAAAGTTCGAAAGTCCGCCGAGTTTCGAGCTCGAAAGTTTGAGATTTTGAAAGTTTGAAAGTTAGAGATTGAAACCAAGCATGTGGTGGCATTCACGCCTCCGTTTTTCAAACATTTCCTCAGAAACTGGGTCACTCCATCCACCTTGAACTACTTCATCTTGAACTAAACCGAGTAAATATTGTTTGTAATCTTTGCCTTTCATTTTGTCTTCTTCTTTAAGCCTAATATTTCTCAAGAAAAGTTGGTAATTCAAACAATCAACTGTTTGACTATCCCAAACATCCATATTATCCGCAAAATTAATTTCATCTTTATGCAGTGGTGCTGGTAAAGAAGGTGGCGATTGTGGTTGTTGTTGTCTTGCGAATGCTTCCTGCCCTTGGCTATCTAAAAATTCCCCATCCGATGATATTGTATGAACTTCGGCTTTTGGGCTCAAAAATGAGCTCATTATTTTGTGTTGTTTTTTCTTGTAATCTTTGCCCGAAGCTTTGGCTTGTTTGTTCTTGTCTTCTCAGNGCTTTTGGGCTCAAAAATGAGCTCATTATTTTGTGTTGTTTTTTCTTGTAATCTTTGCCCGAAGCTTTGGCTTGTTTGTTCTTGTCTTCTCAGTTCTGTTTGTTCTCTCATTGAAGTTTCGGCATCCATTCCTGACCCTTGCACTCTTGCTGTATCAGGCGTTGTTCCGAATTCTTCAACTACGTGCACTTGTGCTATTGCTTCCCGTTTCTCCTCCTACATGTCGTTGTCAATGATAAGTTTGCTCGTTTGTTTGACTTTGTCGTCTTAAGATGTTTTCTCTCATTTGTCTGTCTAATATTCCGTTTTGTTGCTCTTTAAGCATTTCCATAGCATCAAAACCATCAAAGAAACTACCTTGAAGACTGTTTTTAAATCTCGTTGCCTCACGGTTTGGTAGTGGTTGTAATGCTTTTTTATCATGACTTATTAAACCTACAATTTCCTCAAATGTCGGACGACGTTTTTAACCCATATTTAGCATAAAGGTTATTAAGTTCAAATCTGGCTGTTCTCGATAGTGTGGTTATTTTTAATTTAGACTATAATACTATTAAACAGTTTTAAGTTTTTTAATTTTTCATTTTTTTTCTCCATGTGCTCTGTTGTCGCATGTGGTAGGTTAGGTCAATGTAACTCATTCATTAGCCTATCCGTTTCCAATTGATAATGTTGTCTCTTGTTGCTTTGTAACAATTCGCTTCTCTTTAAAATGCTCCCTTCTTGCGTTTCTCTTAGTTTCATATGATGTTTGAGGTGTTCAGTTTGAAAAGCCAAGCATGTGGTGGCATTCACGCCTCCGTTTTTCAAACATTTCATCAGAAGCTGGGTCACTCCATCCACCTTGAACTATTTCATCTTGAACTAAACCGAGTAAATGTTGTTTGTAATCTTTGCCTTTCATTTTGTCTTCTTCTTTAAACCTAATATTTCTCAGGAAAAGTTGGTAATTCAAACAATCAACTGTTTGACTATCCCAAAAATCCATATTTTCCGCAAAATTAATTTCATCTTTATGCAGTGGTGCTGGTAAAGAAGGTGGCGATTGTGGTTGTTGTTGTCTTGCGAATACTTCCTGCCCTTGGCTATCTAAAAATTCCCCATCCGATGATATTGTATGAACTTCGGCTTTTGGGCTCAAAAATGAGCTCATTATTTTGTGTTGTTTTTGCTTGTAATCTTTGCCCGAAGCTTTGGCTTGTTTGTTCTTGTCTTCTCAGTTCTGTTTGTTCTCTCATTGAAGTTTCGGCATCCATTCCCGACCCTTGCGCTTTTGCTGTATCAGGTGCTTTTGCGAATTCATCAACTACACTTGTGCTATTGCTTCCCGTTTCTCCTCCTACATGTCGTTGTCAATGATAAGTTTGCCCGTTTGTTTGACTTTGTCGTCTTAAATTGTTTTCTCTCATTTGTCTGTCTAATATTCCGTTTTGTTGCTCTTTAAGCAATTCCATAGCATCAGAACCATCAAACAAACTACCTTGAGAACTGTTTCTACATCTCGTTGCCTCACGGTTTGGTAGTGGTTGTAATGCTTTTTTATCATGACTTATTAAACCTACAATTTCCTCAAATGTCGGACGACGTTTTAACCCATATTTAGCATAAGGGTTATTCAAAAGTTCAAATCTGGCTGTTCTCGATAGTGTTGTCATTTAATAATATTATTACTTTAGATCCTCGCGGTTTGGTAGTGGTTGTAATGCTTTTTTATCATGACTTATTAAACCTACAGTTTCCTCAAATGTCGGACGACGTGTTAACGCATATTTAGCATAAGAGTTATTAAGTTCAAGTCTGGCTGTTCTCGATAGTGTGGTTATTTTCAATTTAGATTATAATGCTATTAAACAAATTTAAGGTTTTCTAATTCTTCAATTTTTTTATCCATGTGCTCTGCTGTCGCATGTGGTAGGTTAGGTCTATGTAACTCATTCATTAACCTATCCATTTCCAACTGATAATTTTGTCTTTTGTTGCTTTGTAACAATTCGCTTCTCTTTAAAATGCTCCCTTCTTGCGTTTCTCTGAGTTTCATATGATGTTTGAGATGTACGGAATATCTGGTGTCTTGGATTTCGAAAGGACTATACATTTTCTGCGAGGTGCTCAACTTAAACCCTTTAGCATCATCGGGATGTTGTTTCTTAACGTATTTTCTTCCAAATCTTTTACTGAGCATTATGTTACTATTTAGATAATATTACCTTTTCTTAGTTCTCAATACCTGACAAAATATTAGCGCATAAGCCATTAACCTTTTCCCTTTTCTTGTTCAAATATTCTTGATGCAAAATATTGTAATTATCCATTATCTGCTCATAAGGTGATTTCATAATAACTGGTTGTTGAGGTTCTTGTATATTTCTTGGCTTAACAGACGTTGGCGTTTCATTTATAACTTCATTTTGTGTTTGTGTTGTTTGAATAGGAACGGCTTTAACTTTTGGTTTTGCCTTCGGTTTAGGTTTAATTTCTTTATCTTCTAGCTTACTACATTTGCGACTATATCTTAACATCTTCAATGTTAAATTTGCCCCATAATCTTTACAATTTACCTTTTTGTGTTTCATCCTATCCGTTTTGTTTTTCATCTGTTCTTCATTTGCGTTCTCTTCTTGTTTGACTTGGTTTTTGATACTCTCTTGTGTTGTTGATTCATTATTTTCTGGCGTTGCTTTTGCGTTGCTTCTTGAATAATATTCTTGTCGGTGTCTTCCTTAATAACTGTTTCGGGTGCTTCTGACGCATATAAGTATTCTATATTTATATTATTTCTATATTTGTTATAAATAGAAAAATAGATAAGGTTAAAGCCTTTTTGCTTGCTCATCGATTTTACAAATTAAATAAGTTGGCAAATGACAATGTGAAACTCCCGGGTGCATTGTGCAAATTTATAGTCTTTCCGCGAGCATCTATAATTCTAGACCTCATTCGTTTTAGTGACCTATTTGAAACATCAATCCAATCATTAACTAACGGCGCATTTGTGCTTACTGTAACACCACCTACATTAAACATCATATTAACTTTTTTGATTATGCTATTACTATATCCATCAGGCGCAGAATAATGAAAATCACTTACTTCTGTGCATACTATAAATAGTAAATTGAACGGATTCAGGTTCATCAATCCGCTTGTCCATGTTGTCGAGGTTGGCTTTTGTTCTTCATAATTACCTACAGTACTATTCATTTCTTGCCACACAGCGAGCTCTTGCAATTCATTATCAGTTGGTATTTTAAAGCTATACGTACTATCAGTAATATTTAAGATCATTCTTCGTTGGTCACTGTCAGAGCTTGCAGCAAAAAGGTTAGAAGGAAGACCCGCGTTAACCGCTTTTTGACTTAGTAAGTTAACTATTCTACCAGCCAACTGAGACACGAAGAAAACTTGATTTTTTCAATCAATTGTAAGATAATTTTCAACTATCCCGCTTGAGGTATTATAAACTATAACATATAAGAGCCGGAAAAATCCTTCGGACGTAGTGTAATACGATTGAGGGATAACTTCATCCATAACATACATAACGGTATTAGGGTGAGTTTCTTGATTGTCATTCATTTGAATAACAAAATCACTACTACTATCGCTTTGGGGTAATCTTCTTTGACTATCCACGTATACTTTATTATAAATTAACTTACGATTGCTTAACATTATAAATTTAGTGAGATAGTTCTATAATTTATAATTAAATGGCTACGACAGGTTTAAGAATTGCTGAAGTTTTACGCCAATCTGGCTTAATAACTCCTTCAGAAGTATTACAAAATTTAGCAAGAACAGGAAGAACGACAAAAAAGGTATCAAGAGAAGCACAAGCTTTAAGAAATTATCGTGAAGAAGCAGTTAATATTGACGATAAGTTTTTACAATCAATGCAAGCAAGAGTAAGTAAGAGGCAATCAACAGTTTAATCCGTTAAAAGATTTCATAAAAGAACATTTTAGATAATAATTAAAAGAAAAAGAAAAGGTTATTAACAAGGTCAGACGCTTCTAGCGCGCATTTTAACAGCAAGCAGTTATTACGAAACCCTACATACAGAGAGGTTGTTAAGGTAGCAAAAAAATTATATTGATGATGTAGAAGGATTAAAAACGGCTTACGCTAATAACACAGGATTATTCAGGTCAGGAAATACTTTATATATTTCAGGAACAGGCGGTAAATCCGGATTAGGGGCAAAGGTAATGAAGTATTCAGTGGTATCTTTTTAATTCCTACACATAATTTACAGTTTTCAGATAAATATAGAGATGTAGTGAATGAATTAGAGAAAAACCCCGATGTTACGCGTCTTGTTGGACATTCTTTAGTCTTTGTCAGGTAGAAAAATTCAAGAGTTAAATATCCGTAATACTCAAAAATATATTACAACTGTTAATGCCCCCTTTGTTGCTTTTGGTATTCGTGGAGGTAAAAATCAAATCATTTGAGGTTTCGTGATACAAACGGTGTCATTAGTATTTTAGATAGAGACGCCACACAAGTAGAAAGCGGAACATCAGGCCCATTTAAAGCGCGTAAGTTTGATAATATGAAAACACAGGGAACATTTGAAGTTGGTGTTGATGATGGAACGGATGTAGCAAGAAATATGCAAAGTCAAAATTGGAATAAATAGCTAAATGTGTTCATATGATAAAGATTTGAATTTATATACTTGTCCGTTATTCATAGAATAATTTCAGTTTGTCATGTGAGATCACACATACAGGGGGCACGATTTGTTACGGGCATCGTGAGCACATGACAGGGGCCACGGTTTGTTACGAGCATCGGCGTCTGCATGTTGGCGTTACCGGGCCCAGGCCCTAAAATGAGGACCGTTNCAGGGGGCACGATTTGTTACGGGCATCGTGAGCACATGACAGGGGCCACGGTTTGTTACGAGCATCGGCGTCTGCATGTTGGCGTTACCGGGCCCAGGCCCTAAAATGAGGACCGTTTCAACAGGACTGTTCATTCTCTGCAGCAGGGTAGGATTCTCAGATTCAACAAGGATCATCCGCTTCCGCTCCGATCGGCGAGGGCAACTCTGCACTTCAAAGATTCACTCGCTAAGTAAACCATTCTTACTCGAAGGTTTATCGGTAGTGATGGGTTGGGTTTGTTGGGTTTCAGGCAAACGACGGTTTCATTATGTNCTGCACTTCAAAGATTCACTCGCTAAGTAAACCATTCTTACTCGAAGGTTTATCGGTAGTGATGGGTTGGGTTTGTTGGGTTTCAGGCAAACGACGGTTTCATTATGTACATAAACATAGGCAGAAGTTGGCGTTACGCGGCCCAGGCCCTAAAATGAGGACGTCAACATGGTTTCAAGCTCAAACTTTCAATGCATTCAATCTTCAAACTCTTCCAACTTACAAACCTTCAAACTTTGAACATCTCAAACATTCGAACTCCAAAGCCTTCAAACTTTCAAACTTTCGAAGTTTGAAAACTGCAAGCTTTCAACCTCCCAAAGTTTGAAACTTTTCGAACTTTCAAACTTCGAGGTTTTCAAACTTTCAAACTTCCTGGGTCTCAAACTTTCAAACTCCAAGCTCTCAAACTTTCAAACTCGAACCTGAAGGCTGCTCGGTGAACCTTCGCCTTGCTTCTTCGTGCAACGTGCATTGCCGCGGCTTCAAACTTCAAAGCTGGATTCCTCTTCAAACTTTCAAACTCCAAACTCGCGCCGCTTTCAAACTCGAAACTCTCAAACTTTCAAACTTCAAACTTTTCATTCTCCAAACTTTTCAAACTCTCAAACTCTCCAATCTTGTCCAACATGTAATACGTTCAAACTCTCAACAATTCGAGTTCGAAAAACCCCACTCGTGACACCTCTCCAAATCTCATCCGCGCATCGCCCCGCACAGCCGACATACATCTGGATCTTACACTGGTGCCTGTTCCAGTCGGCGAAAACGCATCTCCCGTGAGTTTACTCTGGCTTCCCATCTGCTTTCACTTTTAAGTAATGCTGTCCCGTCAACGCAGCACTGTTGCAATTTACAAGCTGCATGCTGTCACTCTTCGCTGAGGCAGTGGCGCACGCACTCAGGCAGCAAAGAGGTAGGGAATTTGTGTAGGCAGGGGGTGGCAGGCGTGCCTACTGTAGATTGTGCCACAATCCAGCGCAGGTCCCGGCTTTTGCCATCAGGGTGGGCATAAAGGTCGCCCATTCGCGCTATCTCATTCCTGCGATTGCCAGCCTCAGGTTCACGCACGCCGAGTACTTCACAGAGACCTGAAACCATCCAACGTCATGTTGACCAGGCCAAGGACCACGTTTGCTTCGACTGCAAGGGTTGCACACTGCACCGTTTTTCTTCTGTTCACCTTTCAACCAAAAAAACCGCCGAGTGGCAGAAGCCTGGCAACACCAGGCAAACGCAGAGGTTCTTTCGAAACGCTGGTATGATGTCAGCAGTATACCGGTTCAGTAGCTTGTAGTCCTTTGCCGCGAGCTTCTACGCCGTAGCGAGCTCTGCCAGTTCCGGGCTCCTGAAGCTCGGTGACTTCGGGGTCGCGAAGGCTGTGCTCCTCCGTCCGTTCAGAGAGCTGCGAGCTTGGGAAGTTGCCCAGGTCATGGCTGGCACCACCGTGGTCGATAATATGACCTGTGTCGGCTCGCCCACGTACATGGCCAGATGCTCATGCCGTCCAGGCATGACTTTGCATGTCACATGCGAGAGAAAAGCAACGTGTCTGAGGCTCCCGAGATTGTCGCCGGCGAGGTGCGTAGGCTGCATTGGCAAGGGCAACAGTAGTGGGTAAGTGCATGGTGAGTGCTGTCAAGCTTGACACGCACTCAGCTGAGGCGTATGGAGCTCCTTGCGACGTGCGCATTCCTAGCTCAACAACCACTGAGCCATTCATTGCCGACCATGATACATATGCCTCCAGCTGCTTTCCGCACTTGTTGAGGCTTTGGTCGCTGTAAGGCCTTGTGAGAAAGTAGCGGCAAATAGCGTGTCCTGCTCAAGGTCTGGAGCCTGGGCGTCATTCTGTACGAGTTCAGTCCTCAAAACCATGTGAAAGTTGAGTGATGCAGCAGCTCGCAGCTTATGAAAGCTGGCATTTTCAAGACTGTCCCACTTGTAGGAGGGGGACTCCCGCACTATGACAGTGATGGAATGCATTCGGGAGCTTGAGAGACTATGAGCAAGAAAGAGTAAACGAGCGAACGAGTGAGCGGAGAGAGCCCCCGGAAGTGGTAGAACCGACGTTGGATCGTGCCTTGAGGGGTAGGCCTCCGGGCTAAGGGGTTGTCCGCAACCCCTACACCCGCGACGGAGAAATCGGCCGTTGTTTGAGTTCACCTTGAGCGCGGGGCCAGAGGTGCACCTTCTGCCTTCTACCCTTCTGAAAGAAAAGAGACTTTGGTTAGTTACTCCAAGGTGTGGACTCAGCAAGCAAGCAGACTTGGCTAGTTAGGTTTGACGATCCTGAGGAATGACGGACTCTAGACACGATTGATGGATGGCTGCAAGCGTAGACAGGAAAGCAGAATTCTGGTGGTTCGTGCTCGTAAGGTGCCGGGCAGCTCTTTGGTGCTCACGGGTTTGGTGACGCAGAGTAATTGTGTGTTGGCACATCTTTTTGGCAGACTCCTTGCCACACCGTGCCATAGAAAGCCTGTCAACTTTAACTTTAACAAGAGATTGACATTCCATGGCTGTCCTCTCAGGCTGGCCAGCTTCAAGCGACCCTTCGAGGGAAGAAGCGTCTGCCCCATCGAGCGTCGTCGATCGAGGGCTTGCGGGAGTCAGAAGAGGAAGCAAAGCACCTCGTCGTGCTGGATATAGGGAAGTGAGCGCAACGGTAGTACAGAATGGGAGCTCGCAGTGGTCACATGATTGACGCAGAAGCAGATAAATCATGGGTCGGGCGCGAAGGCTGTGTGACACGTGTTTCCAGAAAGCTTGTCGAATAGCCGATTCACTGAAATGTTGCAAAAGCTAGTTGTTGCCATGGGCACATACTGTCGCCTATCCATGCTGGGTGCCTGAAGTGGTCAAGGTCTTGGCGAGCTGATCATGAGGATCTCTTCTGGGAAGCTGGCACTCTCAGAATTTCTTGTATTGCACTCATAGGCAAATTATACTGGTCGGGGCTGGACCGTGCAACATACGAAGAGACCCGCCCCATACGTTCTTTCGCATGCGCACAATCGTAAGCGCTCACACGAAACAAAAAAAGCAGCCAGAAGCAAGCTTGCTTGCCAAGCCAAGCCAGGGCAGCTAGGAGTTGCGACCTCAGTCAAGAAACAAAATCAGGAAGAAAAAGTTGAAAGTTCATTTGGTTTCCAAGCTGTTTCTCTCGATTGGACGAAGATGTTAATTGTAAGTTAGGGTGGTCGCGGCAGCGTCATGTCAAGAGCAATCGAAACTTGGGAATCGGAAGCCAACTTCCTTTACTAATTATTACTTTTCCCAGTTGGCAGTCGCTATAGCAGCTTAGCGATCATCTCCATCGTTGGACCACTGATGGGTTGATTGTGCATTCTTCGTCCGCGTGTTTCTCTCGCCGCCGGCCGAAGCCAGCCCCTGAAGCTTAATCAGGTTCGAGTCCATTGGAGCTCACCTCGCCGACAAGCCTGGTCCCTAGCCGTGTAGAGCGTGGCTTCGTTGTGGAAACACGGGGCCTTTGAAGTGAGCGAACGGTCTCACCTTTCTCTCTTGTCTTGGCTTCAGAACTTCAGCTCGGCAAACGACGAGAACCCGAACTCCAGGCCCAGACAGCACTTGCCGCCGTTTGCCGCCTTGTCGCCATGGCTTTGGGGCCCATCACCACGCACGCGCTAAACACGGCCACTGGCCGGCCAGCGGAGAACCTGCAGGTCACTTTGAAGCAGGCGGTCCGAGGGCCGAGTGCATCAACAAATCATCCTGGACAGTTTCAGTCTTCACCTATATGATGTGTTATGTGTGTTAATGACAGGTTACAGTCTGCTACAGCTTTCATACTCTGGGAAAAGGATGCTTGTGCCTTCTTGCAGGCTCAGAGTGGGGATGAAGACGGCCAGATCGATTGGAAGCTTCTCAAGGAGTTTTGCCATATCTTCTCGCAGCCATGTCGGCCCAGCCTCTCTCCGCAGGTGGCTCGCACCAAATCCGACGGCCGTGCAGAGAGCCTGGGAGAAGGGCTGGGCCGGCTGTCGCCGGGCGAGGCGCCGGGTCTGGCGCTCTGACGCTGGCCTTTGTGCGACTTTGGCCAGGTCTTCGAGCTGTCCTTTGCCACCTCGGAATATTTCAAGGAACAAGGCAGGCGAGCGCGTGTTCGCTGATGGAGGAGGTCATATCCCTCAACCTACAGTTTCGAGTGTATATTTGTGCAGTCCACAAAAAACTCGATGTAGGTTCGAACTGGGGAAATTGTGGCGATTTCGGGCTGTGTTTGAACCTGGGCCATGCCAACTGTATGCGTTGCCGACAGGCACACCGTGCTTCTACCCTGTTGTGAGGATCGCTTTCGAGATCCAGGAAGCAGAGAGCCATTATCACGTTCCCTTGCTGATCTCGCCGTTTGGCTACTCAACATACCGAGGGTCATGACTTCGTTGCTGTCACTGGCGAGCATCCTGCCAAAGATTCGCAGATCGCTAGGCGATTGGGAGCCTCTGTTTATCGTAGCCAGCAGCTGGCTTTACGCGCTCGAGCCAAAGAAAATAACAGTTTGTGCATACGATGCACAAGACACGAGTACGCCCCTGCGCTCGCACTGCTGCACTCATTTCTAGAGCTGCAGGAGCATAAGTACTCCAAAGTTGTATGCAATAGGATGCCGCTCTGAACTCGTAGATTGTAGGGCTTTTGAAGAGAGGGCTTTGACTCCAGAGGCCCGGCGGTCATGTACTTGAAGATGCCGTGGCGCCGGTGTTGGACTGGGCCCAAGTGCATCAATTCTCGCCCCTAGCAGTGCTGATGCACTTCAGATGAGGCGAAGATGTTGGTCGTGGACCCGAAAGGTCGCGGCCGAATTACGGAGGCACTACGGGTGACTACCATTCAGACCATTCATTCGCAGTGCTGTTAAAGTCTTCCTGTGGCCCTTTGCTCTGAAGCGTGTCTCCCGTGCGGCAGGTCGTGCGCTCATCTTCGGTGCAAACCTTCGTCGCCTCTCTGAAGACAAGCCGAGATCCAAGCTTGGAGCCGCCTGTGGCTTCTGCTTCTGCTTCCGGCGTCATCTCAAGTCTAAGTGTGCCTTGCCCTTCGCCTTTTTGTCTGTTTGGCGCTTGATGTCGGCAGAATTCTCTGAGGTGCTGTCATTGTTGCTTCCATTATACAGGAGCTCGAGGCCAGCAGCGATGCGCTTGCTGATCAGTGTTGGCCGAAAAGTGTTTAGCATCAACCAGCTCACTACCGAGACTGAATCCTCTCGCTCGCTCGCTCTAACTCTCTGTGCATGCAAGTGAGTAAAACACGCTGCTAAATTTTCGAAGAAACTTACCGTGCGCTTAGCAAGCAACGTTTGCAGATGGTGCTTAGTAGCCAGGACCCTCACAAGCCCAAGGGCATCGATGTCAACACTGCCGAGCCCTCAACTCGCTAAACTGCATGTTGTCGAGGTGATGAGCCAAACATGCTGCCAGCATCGTTCTAGCAGGAACTCAGAGCCTGTGCTTGCACATGTGAGGCCGCGATCGATGAGCTCATTGCAGAGTTCGGACCTCACCTTTCTACTACCAGCTGCATCTGTGGAGCTGGCTGCAATGGACAAGCTGCATGCTCGAAACGAGGCTTGCTGCCAAATCGCCCAAGCGCGCAGAAGCAGCAGAAAACCTGCCCAAAGGAGCTGGCCAGGCACTGGGCTGCGCAAAGAATGATCCCTATAGCTTGCATGGGTTCAAGCAGTCCACTTCGTATCTAAATCGGCCATGTCAGTTGCATGGCCAGAACTAGTCGCAATCCATTTTTGCATGCTGACGGCAGGTCCGCAGTAGTTTGGCTGCCAAAGTCGGCAAGCAGGTGGACGGATCCTTAGCCTGCAAGTGGAAATGCAGCAAGCATCTTGCCACTGTTGCCGCAGACGTAGTGGCGTACTGCGGTGCCGGCAGACAGCCAGTGAGCTTCGAACACACAGAACTCCGGCCCAGGTGGAGGACGACTCCTTGGCTTTAAGTTTAACATCGTCGAACTTGGGGACGGCTGTGCACGACCCCCAAAGTAACTTGAAACTATTCAGATCGATTGTCCCGCTTGTCATTTTGCACAAAGGCTCTCAGCCAAACATCATGGCCAGAATAGCAAGGAGCCGAGTCCCTCATCGTTTGGGCCCACGGCTGTCCGCAACCGGAGCATGAGTCGATCCTGCTGAGGCTCAGGCGAAGTTAGCTTCAATCTGACGGTCGTGGGCTTAATCTTGGCCCGCTGGCTACGGCTACGAAGCAAGGCACGGTGTAGACACCAAACGCAGACAGCTAGAAGCTACAAGTGCCGTCAGCTCAGCACCAGTGGAGCGGGCAGCTGAAACTCTTAGCAGAGGCGGAAGTCGCCAGCACACTCCCAGCCCTTGGATCAGGAGCCCATCAGATCGCAAGAAAAGATGTGTGCAAGGCGTTGACTCGTGGAAGTGGGTCAGCGGCTGCCGAACCTGTTCTTCAATGCTGCATGATGTTACCATACCACCGGCACTTCAGGCCACCGATGCGCTGCATGTGTCCAAGAAGGTCCCTGTGCCTGTTCTGAACGAGGACACGCATGAGGCACCGCATGGAGGAGTGCAAACGGGCAAAGCCCCGCAAACTTGCAGTGTTGTAGTCGGGCGATCCAGGCTTCAGGCGAAATGAACTCAGAGAGCGGGTCGATGGAGTGAAGGCGCGTTGATGTTGTCCCAGGCGGTCAAAGCTGTCTCGCAGAAATTCGGGCAGCGATCTGGAGGCCCAGGTGTTTTAGCCAAGCCGAAGATCTGCAGCGTTGTTTTGCCCAATGAACTTCAGCAAAGTCTTGCGTCGTTCTGCAAGTTGGAAAGTTCGGCGGGTTCCTTCTGCAGGCCATGGTGTCTCTCACGATAACCACGCGCTGCGAGATGTGCCAGTCACAAGCGCGGGGGTTTATCTGGAGCACTGGCGGGGTGTCAAGGAATTCCACAAGGCCATGTTTAATGTCATGTCATTGGTTTGATTTTCCATAGCTGAGGTTCACCGAGGCTTTGGATCCGCGAAGCGGACATGACATGTCAGTCCTCGTCTTAGGTGCTTGGCGATGCGCTAGAACTGGGAGGCCCCGCGATGGTTCCCGCGAGCAAGCATGTCACCAGGAGGATCTAGGAACATCAGGACTGCCGTAGCCAACGTAGTTGGGGCGTTTGGTTCGCCATGCAAGGGACCAGCCGAACGGAACAAGGCACGGCAAAGCGGGGAGCCTGGAATGCCAGGGAGTGGAGACAAAGCAAAGAAGGGTGCGGACAATCAACAACCCTTGAGAGAGATTCTTGAAGCAATTGACGGACGATCCCGAAAGATCCCGAAAGTTTGTTATAGATGTGCGGAGCGAGGTCAGATGCTCTAGCTCGCAGCGGCTCGAACACGAGCAGGCAGATGCGGAGTGGAAGCCTCGGAGGGTCCACGGAGCTCGACGGGTAAAAGAACACCAGCCCATCCTGCAGCATCATCGCACCATCATGTTGCAGAGTTTCGGTAGTTGCGAATTTCTCGAGATGCCTCTGGGCCCAGCAGCGCAGGCACCTTGCCCATGCAGGGCACTCGTGATCTCGCCGAAGCAGTGCTTCGCGACGCCATGGGTCCGGAGGCCGATGGAAGTCCCAGCACAACCAGAAGCGATCCAGAACCCTCCGGTCTCCGGTTTCCCGTCCGGCGCGTTTCCGGCGCAGGTTTCCACTCGCAGCGGGCCCTTGCAGACTTCCGGAACGGTTGTTGCAGAGGCACACGGATTGGTTAGCAGCTGCAGGAGATATCAAGAGATGACTTGTTGCAGTGCTTGTTTCAGCTGCTTTTGTTCTTGCCTGGGCTTCTTGGTGTACGCCAGGGGGAGGCGGGAAGCGTCCACTTCGAGCACGTGACTCCGGGCTGGAAGGTGAAATCCTCCAGGAGTTGCTCTTATCATGTTTTCAGGGCGAAGGAACTTCTGTGGCGATTCCGCCTCGTTTTGACGGGCCTCGACTTGCACCACGAAAGTTAGAGTCACGGTCTCGTTGACAACCTGGTGCTTGGCCGCCGGCAAAGCTCAACAGCGGGCAGAGTAGGGGAGATCTGCTCGCGAGCCTGTGCCGTGAGTTCTAGGCGGTGCCATGCTTGTCCAGGCCTTAGGCGCTAGATCCTATACGCCGGCAGGACGGACGCAAGTGCACTTGATGTGGGCCATGTGGGATAATGCAAAGAGCCCAAGAGTTGCAGGACTGAGAAGGAAAAGACATCTGTGCTCAGGTCTCGTCCAGAGCGAACCTGATCTTCCTCCGCCATGCGGCGAGGGCCAGCCAGAACAAGAAGCGATTGTGAGTAATGCCAAAAATTCGCGTCTATGATCTCTATGCGTAGCTTCTTCCCATGCAGGCGGCCGCCACGAGTAGCAGCCTCCCTGTCCCACACGCAGAGAAGGCTGTGTTTGTGATGGAACTGCTTCTGATCTGAGTCCCACAGACCTGGCCCGGAGCACCCATCCAATTGCTTCGAATCGCTGCTTGTCTGCAGGTGGATGGGGTCACATATGTGTCAGATGCAGCCTCCGCTAGCAAAGCTCTGTCGGTGCTGAAGAGGCGTGGCGTAGTGCTGCCTTGAAGAGCTGGATTCGTCTTCTGTACTTGTAGCAGCATGAAGTCGGCTGTACCGCTTTGGGTACCGTTTTGCTTTGTTGACAAATTTTCGACCAGCCGTGACCAGCCTGCTCCCTCGGAGGTGCTCCGACAAGGTTGTCGCCTGGGACACCGAGACAACAGGGGCCACCATCCTAGAGAGGGCTGGCGAGGTTCTCGTAGAGTGCCAGTGGTTTCGGGTACTCGCGGGCTCCTGCGAGCCCTCTTTCGACAGTAAGAGGGCTTTCAGATTCATCAAAGTCTCAATACATGGAAAGTCTAGCGACAGGCTCTAGGTCTAGGTGTGCTTGGATTCACACACGCTTAGGTGGACCTGCGATTTGGCGCGGGCCTTGTTGGTCCGTCCAGCTAGACGTCACGATCTGTCATCCCAGTTCTGTTGACGGCTTGACTCATCTTGGCTCTCCTTTGCATAAGGCCTCTTGCACAGCGATCGTGGCCGTGTTGTTTGTGTCACTGCCTATTGCGGTGATGATGTTGACTTCGGCAACGGACCTTTAACTTAATTAAGAGTTGCGTTTCGCTTTTCCCAAATGCTAGGAGGTAGATCGACCGTGGCTTCTGCTGTCCAGCTCTGTTCAACCACTCCTGTCCGCTTCGCGAACACGAGTGTGATACATGTTTGCTGCGCGGGAGTTGATGATGATCCTGCTTTAGCGCTTGCCATGCCAAGAGCAGGACCCCGCCTTCTGATTGACAATGTCGGGCCGTCACAAGGCAGACCCATCTAGCAAGTCATGCACCGCAGCAGCAGATCCCTGCGTGACCTGTGCATACCGGGAAGGCCTTCTGCCCATGTTCAAGGGCTACTTTGAGGAGCTCTTGCATATGGGGTGGGCGAAGCGCACTGCAAGGGGCGGCATCACGGAAGTTGAACTTGATGGCCCATGCCGCCTCACGATGTTGCGCAATCGCAATGAAGCCTATTGAAGCCTCAGCGAGGCATGGATTCGGACACCGAACAAACAGGGAACAGTTGTAGCACAAGTGTTGGTTGCCGAGGATCCGCAGTACAAAAAGGTGTTTCACAACTATGCTTTCGATCGGCACATGCGCGCATCTCAGCTTTTCTGGTGGCTTTCTGCATGGCATGTGGTCGCCGCGAATCATGGCGAGCAGTCATACGAGGATGAGCGCCAAACCGAGGTTGAAGCGTGAAGGCTGTCCCGTGCAGGGTCTAGAAGCAGATACGCAGCAGCCCCGGAGTCACACTCTCTTGGATAGTCATGCAATGTGATGCTGATGTGCAAGGTTGGTTCTTGCCCGAATCCAAGACACTGCCAAAAGCGCTTGGGAGGGTCCTGCCAGGCCTGATCTTCTGAAGAAGCCAAGCGAAGCTCGCGAGACGGTCACGTCGAGTGCACATGCAGCATCATGCAGCAAGAGATGTAGCGGTGCGAGAATGATGGAGGATTGGGGGTCATGCGCAGACTAGTGAAAGCCAGGGCCGCCATGCAGCAGAAGAACGAGCAGCTCAAGCAATCGTACGAGCGCATGCAAGTAGCAGCTTGGCAGCTGACTGTGCTATAGTTCGAACCCACGAGTACCACCGTAATTAGGATGACAAGGGATGAGACACTTGGACTGGACGGACATGCGGCGAACAGTGGTCTGGTGGGTAGGTTCTTGCGGCTGAGTCCATCAGCACGTTGCTAGCATGCTTGCTTCAGAGTCATCACTTGACAGAAGCCAGATTGTTGCACATGGCAGTGTCGCGGCGGTACTCGTTGGCAGACTTGTGGGAAGCAGGCACCAGCGGCACCAACCTATCCTGTCACTCGCATCAACTTTGGCGGACATGCAATGGACGTGAAGGCATGGCAACTGGGACGTGTTGTTAACAAGAGTCTTGAGGTCCGTTGTGTAGCGTGCACAACAGGCTGCCACGAATACACAGGGCGAGGGGGGTCAAGTAAGCAGCGTGGCAGGCTGTCTCCATGCTCATGTCCGGAATCCACACGGTGGCACTGCCCGCGGTTGAGGACCAGCTTGACTGACTTGCAGTGGGTGGCATATAAGAGGAGTTGAAGAACCGAGAGCAGAAACACCCTCCCTCAAACATCACAACAACTTGCGATTAACATGGGATTAGGACCGATAAGGAGCGGGCTCTCGGCACTGAGCCCCCGACTGCCACTTCAATGATTCAATGCCAGGACAAAAAGGGAGGTCTCCAAAGCAATCTGCTGCAGCCTGGCATTTGCAAGAAAGCCTGAGTGGGATTCGGAGGCTACATGTGGCTACCTAGTGACCAACCGCAACATCAAATGCCACCCGTAACACACACACACACATGTGCAGGTCTCCATTCCGAGAAAACGTCCTGTTGCCTGCCTACATGCCCTGCAATCCTAACTCAAATCTTAGGTCTGAAACATTATCTCGCACAAGCTGACACAGGTCGCTCTGTACATTGCAGGTACACACCGGTGGCCAACCGGTGCTTCGCCCACCATACCATAGCTTCGTTGCGCCAGGTAGGTATGGCGGGCCGGACGCCCCTGCTCTGCAAATAACACTCAGCACTCTAATGGCCTACAATCCTTGGTCACAGGAGTTACATACACACCCCTTCCAAAAGGAAGGGGCAGTGACATGAGAGCACTTTTCTCAACGGTAAGGCTGGGTAGCAGGAACTTCTTCGACCATACTCTCTTCTGCAGCTTGAGTCTGTGCTTTCAAAGACGCGAGATCACTGAGCAGTTTGCCGAGCAAGTCATGGGTCTGACTTTGTTTCTGAAACAATTCAGCCACGGCTTCAATCACTTCGAGTAGGCGTTGTTCCCCTTTCTCTCTACTGTGCTTGCACCGTGTCCAACTGTTGCTGCTGGATCTTCTGAGCGGCTAGCACTTCCTGACGATTCTCATGTAAGTCCCTCTTGATTTGCAGCACTTCCCATTGAGTGTACGTTATCCATCGCTGCAGTGGTGCTAAAGGATCGCAGGCACTCGACATCAGGCTGAAGCTTCCTCCTAACTCACTCACAAGCTGCAGTCTTGAGCACTTGCACAACTGACAGCTGGTTTGCTTCATGAACTGTGGCAACCAAGAGACACTGCTCACTCATTCGCATTGGTTTCGACTGCAAAACTCGTGGTCATTGTGCCTCACAAGTGGTCTTATGCATCATCATCCGGTCCATACCACGAGTGATGTTCCTCCTGAGCAATCGAGTGGCTGTGAAAGCAGCACTTGTTCTCACACCATTGGCACTTGTGACGGCACCGAATGGGCCCATCCGAAAACCGAAGTCTCCGGTTCAGTATGTCCCATATTTTCCACAGCAGTTCAAGAAGTTGCGAGGTCGACGCTGGCGACCAACGTGTGTCGGCCATCATCTGACTGTCCATGGCACTCGTAACTGCACACACTACCAAAAGTTAGTCTCGTACCATCAGCTGCTGAGCAACAGGTAGACACAACCACTGATTGCAAGCCTCAACAGCACTCACACAATCATCAGTCGCAGGCATACACTGGTTGAACAGGTGCGCCAACTGGCTCGTTCTTTTCAATACTGCCCACCTGCAACTGCTCAATGAAGCCTACAAACCCGAACCTTGATCTCAGAGATCAAATCCGCGCTCACTCGAAACCGGTCCTCCCATGATCGATGTATCCAGTGTGTCGTGAGACATCTGCGCTGCGACAAAGCCAGTAATCTGTGCTTTCAGTATTCGCAGAAGCGAATCTCTCCAAGCTTTGCAAACGCTTGCGAACTCAGTCAACATCGGTATGGCAGGAGAAAGGTACGTGAGAGGGACGAAAACACTTGTATTCTGAATAATCGGATGTATGGTGTACTCGAACGACTGAATCTTTGGCCCAAGAGCAGAGGAGACTGCATGAAGTCTTTCAGTCGTTGAGCATGCACCGGCATCGTACCGTCTCTGAGCTCTAACAGCTCGCTGCAACATCGAAGCAGGCTCCAACTCTTCAGTTTCTGCAGCTCCATCCCGCTCAGGGGATTCCGGCAGTAGATTGATGTAAAAGAAAAACACATGATGTTGAAATGCGACGAACTTCAAGAAGCAGTCAGAAACCGCATGAGGCTCCCGCATGGCAAGCAAAGCAGAACGCGTATGTTACACTACCGGCTTCAAGAAAGGCTGCGATGAAATCCTCAACTCTTGCACTGCAACACAGCTGGCTCAAATCACTCACATGCAGCAAACAGCGGCACGACCTCTTTAGCATCTCGACAGAACAGCAGTACGAAAGTGCGTGAAAGAGACTTGTGCAGTACAACTAAGATCAGATAACGCATCCTCTGGCTCCCGGTCCCGTGTGCTCTGAGTATCAAAAAACTGGGATGGGCCGCTTGTCTCTGGTAGGTTTCGTGGGCCGGTAGCTCTGCGCCCTCGACCTGTGCCCGGTGGCGTTGTAGCCTGAGTGGGACTCGACGGTACCACGTACACTGGTGGAACACCAAGTACAAACCTCCCGGACGACGTTGCGAGCGACGAGACCGCGGGAGGCACATGTTGGGAACCAATTGCTGGCGGCGGGAGAGCAGAAAGACGTTGGGCTGGAAACGGGTGGAAACGGCGGAGGGGGAGGGGCGGTGGTGGCGGCGGTGATGGCGGATCCCGCACATGACTGCTGGATCTCTGTGTCTGCCAGGGTCCATAAACAACAGATACCTCTGAACCAGCTCACCGCTGTCCTGATGAATCCGAACAGCTAACATTCCTCGAAGCTCAGCTGACAAAGCTTCACTGCCAAGTANTGTGTCTGCCAGGGTCCATAAACAACAGATACCTCTGAACCAGCTCACCGCTGTCCTGATGAATCCGAACAGCTAACATTCCTCGAAGCTCAGCTGACAAAGCTTCACTGCCAAGTACATGATACATCTCAGTACGCAGGTGACTGCCCAAGCACTCGATGATCTCCTCAAGCTGCTGCCGACGAACAGTGGACATGATGCTACTGTCAAACGGCTACTCACTCTGCTACTACTGTCAAAGGCTGCGCTCAGGACTGAAATCAAACCAACTTGGCACAACAAGAAAGTTCTTGCTCCACGCATTGACATTGACTGACACGCAAAGGATTTTCACAGGTACGGGTCATCAAGCATCACTGGAATAGATGTGAAACCCCGCTCGATTGAGCTGCTCTCCGGACTGCTCCGGAAGTCGCCAGGCTTGGCGAATATGATACAACACGATTACTAGCCGGTCACCTGTCCATGAAAGGGTTGCATGTCGAAGTCTTGACTGAAAAGTAATGCACGGCAACGTAAGCTCCACTGCCCGACCTG
>BGNK01000924.1:36965-121946 GCA_003297005.1 Symbiodinium sp. clade A Y106
CTGGGCAGAATCGAATGGTTGTTTGAAACGCGGTGTACAGAAGATTGGCAATTTAAGTTGACCGCAATCGATGAAAACCAGAAGTCAGGCGCCTGCTGCCGCGCAATACTGCAAACCAGACGTGTAACCCACGGATACATCTGAAAATTCGACATAATCGCTGCCGTACCACCATGCACACATGCTCCAGCAATAAATGTTCGAGGTCGTCTGTCTTGGGTATTGAATATCGGCCGAGTGGATAAGTCCGGAGCTGGAAGGTTGCAAACCACGCCCATCAAATCGTCATATGTAATAAAAGCCTTGTAGCAATGAGCTATACGCGATACTTTCAGCTCTGCCAACAGGCTGCGAAATCTCTGCAAAGTCCAACACTTGCACTCGACCAGATCTCAGATCAAACACTGGCTCAGGATACTCAATGTCACTGGATACATCCAAGACGGTACTGATTTCAGCATGTGTGGACAAGACTTCCGATGCTCGCGAATGGGAGTGGAAATACGAAGAAATCGAGCGCATGGTGACTACGTCCTAAAGCTGCAAAGCAAAAATGCACTCGGAGAAAACGCATGTACAGCGCTCAAGAAGACAACTGGCATGACTGCACACATCGGCACTCTTCACACTGCACTTTTGCATTGACACGATGCTTGCACAAGACTGCGGCTCAAAGATTGCGATCGGAGCCACAAATTAATGAAACGTCTCGCCAGCTTCCACCACCAGTCTTCGATCGGAATATTCATCAGAAAGGCTGACAGCTCTGTGTGTGCCCCAATAAACTGACTCCACGTGAGCACTCTGACCTCCAACGATGGCCGAACGCAAACGAGATAAAACTTGTCCACAGCTGCACTGGATTCTCGAATGGCCCAGCGTTTATCCGAACTGCTTCGCACAAGCTCATGCTCTCTGCGCTGCAACGTTTCCCAGTACGTGGACGCTCCCATCATCTTGTAATGGGAGGTGCAGAGACGTCCGGACACAATCACTCCCGTGCGATTCTTGCTATGAGACTGCAACTCAGCCACCTTCTTTGCATTGTCTCTCGGAGCGCCGTCAAAACCGGCTCGACCAAAAAATGCATATGGTGTTTCTTCTGGCTGCATACCCACAGTTTCAGAACACGTGCGCAACATTCTGCCGGCGGTGAAAAGACCGATTAACGTAAGATCTGCGCCGCAGTGGTACCACCTATAATAAGACGTGCTGGCTGTGGTTGGAGCTACAGCAGGCCCCGGCATACCCTGGGCATCAAATTCCCAAACAATCCTGTCACCTGCAGCATACACCTTGGCTTTGCTTCGAAAGACTGAGGTGTACGGAAGTTGTGCAGCAACCATTGCTCGGCAAAAAGTCAGAACCACAGAAGGTTGCATCTGCCACAGCCGCTGATTTTCCGAGGTGATCACTTCTTGAGGAAGGAGGCTCAAAATGTACTGAAGACAGGCAAGGGAACCTGCTGCCACCTCTGCACTTGATTGCAGAGCCACGCTGCCCTACCCAATGCAGACTTGATCAGATTGCTCGGTGGCAGATTCCAATGAAAGGAAAGCGGGCTGGCCAACGAATCTTGCTGCAGTGGCGCATACGTCGACTCTTCAGTGAGAAGGGAACTCTCAGCTTGCTGCAAGATTAGCTCCGCTCCAGGGTCTCCCGGAGTGATGGCTGTTGTAGAAGAAGCTACATGAGCATCCAACACTGGCTTGACTCTACACCTCCCACTATTGCAACCGCTCCAGACTTCGAAGTCACTCCCCCAAGCGCAGTAGGCGACGCAAGGCTGGCACCACAAGCATTCCCAATCTGCATTGCGCTTCCAGTGGTAGTGGGCACTGCAGGCGTTGGTACTGTTGGGGGAGGAGGAGAAAGAACAGGTGAAGGGGGGGNAGGAGGAGGGGGAGGGGGAGGAGAAGGAACAAGATGTCCGCCCGAAGACGACGCATTGGGAGGCGGGGGTGGTGGGGGAGCAAGAGGGGCTGCAACAGCCTGACTCGTCAATCCCGATGTCAAAGGTGGGGAGGGGACAGCTGCAAAGCCGCTCGGCTGAACATTCATCCACTTGACCTGACTGCCAGTCGCTCCAAGCATCTGTGTGAACTGCGCTGCAGGCTCAGGTCCAATCCATTCAATAGGAGGTCCAACTGACAGCTCAGAAGCAACGGAAGACTCACAGTCAGCTCTGCTCAGAGGATTAATTGGAAATCTCTCGTCCGCTGGATACCTAGATGTCACAGACGAGGAACTTGCTGCTGCACTGGTTGTTGCTCGCGGCGGGGTCCGGCTTCGGCTATGACTGCGAGGCATCTGGCTGCTAGAGGATAAAACAAGTACCACTCGCTTAAGAACATTCACAGACCTGCGCAGACCAACTACAGAACTCTAGGAGTGCATCAAAGCTTCAGCATCAGCTTTAGCAGGTAGCCTTCACAAACTGTCCCAAAGAGCACAACGACTGAAAAGCTCTCCCGTACCTACAAGCTTACAGCCAATAGACACGCTGCCACATACATGACGTGAAATGCACGGACGGCTGCCACTTTGGCTCAAGCTGCAGAAACGACAGCAGTTGATAACTGACATGTGCTGAACGACTGGCAGTGCATCCTTTCTACCTGCTTCCGCAAAAACACTGATCTCCAATCAAGCATCCGGCGCTGTACGCACAAACTGGACAGGTGAAAGCGTTTTCAGGCATGTGATAGGTTGGGTGAAGCAACGTGACGCCCTTCTTGTCGAAGTTGGAACGACGGTATCTTGGGTGCTTTTCCTGACGCCAGATAAATCTGGTGCGCCAATGCCCTCTTGACCATGTCAATGGTATATGAGGAATCGCGTTCCAAGTGAAAGTTCATCGTTTGATCTCCTGTGACTCTGTCTGGTGGGACGACCACAGTCACCCTCATCCTTTGTGGCAGCGTAGTCAAACTCGCTTGAGCAGCTGTGCGTTTCATTGCAAAAACACTGCGAAAAAAGAGCTTGATCATGAAAGTTCTGCAAACAGACACCATTGTGGCTGAGCACAGGCACGTATGACTTGCACACGGTCAAGCAGGAGCACCACAACTCAGGTCACAAGTGCAAGACTTAGCATCAAAAGCGACAAGCGAAAGTAGAGCACTGTCAAGTCTGCAAACACTCCAGCATTTGCCGCTACCGAAGCTGCATCGGGGTGAAACCTCTGTCTACATACATCTGTCGCAACACTTGGACTTGTTGCTTCCGGGCTTCTGGAGGCCACGAGTACTTCAAGATGAGAGCTTTCCGAGAATGAAAACCCGCAGCGCGTATCTGCATCGACCCTGCGCTGTTGTAGTGCCGAATCTGCCATGGCGATGTCGGTTGCCGATACAGCACAGTACGATTGCTCATACAGATTGTAAAACCTAGAAAGGAATGATCCATGACTTCTTCAAGCTCAATCGACGATCCATAGAAGCCAGTATGTAAGAACTCTCGCACCGCGTCTCCACCGGACACTTGTGAATCGCACAGCACCAAGCGATTATCCACATACCGACGCATGAAAAGGTGATGCATCTGTAACCCTTGCTGCAGCAGCTGCGCTTGCAATGACTGTCCAGACCCGCTCTCTCAAGATAACAGGCAGACTGGACAGGACAGGGGAAATTTGATTCCCAATGCAGGTACCACGGATTTGCTGAAAGCATCGATGATTGGTCACGAACACACCAGTACGGAAAGAAAGCTGGACAATTGAAACCAGGTGTTGTACTTCAAGTGTGTGGCAGCCTCTGGATCTGCCTCCCCTGGGCTTGTGTGGCAATGCTCGTTGCGCCGAAGCAGTGGCTTTTCGAAGGTCAATTGTAAACATGCTCACTCCAGTGACTCCAGTGTCGCGCTGATAGTCCTGAATGAGCATTTGTAGCGCAGAAACAATCATTTCTCGCGGTACACTGTTAAAGAAGCCCACCAAATGGTCATTGAACTCACGCAGCAAGACTGACGACGGCATCTCATGAAGAAACTGATGAATCTGACTCCAAATCTCTGGAATGCTCAAATCCAACCCCTGCCACGATGTACGAAGCATCTATTGAATCGCATAGGCTGCTCCCGCAAGCAGCTTGCGAAGGGGCGCATGCAAATAGGACACAATGGTGCGTCCCTGGCGAAACATCTTCTTCCTTTTCAAAAGAACAAAGCCTACAGGCAAGCTTCCTGAAGCATCAACTCCCCAAGGGTACCGGCTCTTCAGTGCTTTCGGAATCTGTTGAAAGACCCGCTGCTTAAGCGCATCAGCATTCGTGTCGAGTTCCTGGAACACAAGGGGGTCTTCCCGTGCGCGATTGACACACTAGAAGTGTGGGCAAAAGGCCATCAGATGATGAGGATGATGATCCTCGCATGAACAACCAAATCCTGTAGAGCCTTCTTGCAGTTGAACACACTGCCATCACAATCGAGACTCACGCTTCACACACTGCTCATGTAAGCTCCACTGCTCTTGCAAAAAGACGTTGAAAGGCAGCAAGACTGATGCAGGGAATCCACGAATCCGTCTCCATTTGTCAAAGCGCTGAGATGCATCTGCGAAGAACTTGGTTTTGGAAGGAAAGAAAGTGGACTTAGCGCTGCCTTGGAGTGCAGGTCTCCCAATTGCTCAATTCCAGCTGCTAAGTGTCCGTCAACAAAGCACTCATCAGGAAGCTGTAAACTAGAACACTTGCATGGAAGCTTCGTCTGACCATGCTCCAGCAGNTGCAGGTCTCCCAATTGCTCAATTCCAGCTGCTAAGTGTCCGTCAACAAAGCACTCATCAGGAAGCTGTAAACTAGAACACTTGCATGGAAGCTTCGTCTGACCATGCTCCAGCAGAAATCTGTCCCAAAATGGAACGTTGTGCAAAAGATCCTTGCATGATTCAAGCACTGTTTCACGAACTCGGGCACTCGGCAAGTGAAGTAGCACAAGGAGAGGCCGAAAATGCAGCACTAAGGTCTTAAGCCACCGATCCACTGAAGCTGAAAATGACGCATGAGACATAAAAGGAATCGACAAACATGCCTGATGAGCTCGCCATGTCATCTTGCGGAATTTCACAACTTTCTTGAGCAAATTGCGAACTCTCGTCTTCAACGGCTCTTCAAGACACAGACTCAAGCGAACAATGGCATACACGTCATCATCCACCAGTCGTTGACTTCGAAGTAGCTTGAGAGCATCAAAGCTGGCACGTGTGAAACTCGAGAGATCATACAGAATCTCCCACGCTTGACGTCTCTACAGTGAGAAGGGAACTCTCAGCCACTTTGATACATACTGCAAATGGATCCGAGAATTGTAGCCACAAATACCGCGAGGGAGTCAGTCCCATGCTCTGTAGCTTGCATCGGAGGCTGTATCCCCATGACTGCAATCGCGAATCTTGGAAATGAAAAAGTAACACAAGATGCAACAAGCCTTGTGACCAATTTAATGTCAGCTTTCGGAAGATGCAGGCACTCATGTTTGAAAAAGGTAAGGGCCTGTCCTGCTGGCAGATGTCATGCAGCAGTGCAGTTCTTACGACCACATGCGAAGGATCTGTTCTCTCCACCTGTGCCGCGAGTCAAGCAGCTTGGTACTTGGCAGCAGCAATGCACTTGCTGAGACTGCTAATGTTCAATCGGGTGGCAAACATGCGATCAAGACCAAATTTAATGGCAGCTTCAACCATCTCATGCTTGTCCGCATTCTCAGTCAGCAGCTTGACAACAAAGTTCACATGTTTGTTGAGCTCACGAAACTTACCTTTGTATTGCTGCTTGAACTCTTGCATCCAGGCTTCAACATGCTCTGTGGAGACACTTTTGGGACGATTGTCTTTCAAAGTGTTAATGGCTCCGCGCGTTAGCAACGTCCGAACTTGGCTGGAAGAGTCCTCTGGCTCTGCTTTGCGCTTCTTGCCACGCTGTCCCTCGACGGGCAAGGCTCCCGACGATCCCGGCTTTTCTGGACTACCACTGGGACTGGACGGCNTCCGAACTTGGCTGGAAGAGTCCTCTGGCTCTGCTTTGCGCTTCTTGCCACGCTGTCCCTCGACGGGCAAGGCTCCCGACGATCCCGGCTTTTCTGGACTACCACTGGGACTGGACGGCCCCGTCTCCAATGGGCTTAAGGCTTACGCGGAGTGAGGACGAGACCAGCCTGCGCGAGCTTGGCCTTGGCCCGAATCAGCTCTTCAGACTCAACCTGCGAAGACGATGCTGGAGCTGGCACTCGGCTCTTGACGTCTTTGAGAAGAGTGTCGACCAATGGTTGCATGAATGCAGACGCTTGTTTGTGCTCGTCAGGCACCTTTGAGACACTCCAAGGCAACAAGGTCAATGTCCGCTTTCATCTCTCGAATGCCTTTAAGAAGCTGAGTAACCAACACGCTTTCAGCTGAATTGCGCGTCCACACAATGAACTGCAAGCGACCTTCTGATAGCATTCTCAATGAGAACTCACTAGGACCACGAAAGCAAAGCTCATGCACTCGGAGATCATGCACTGGCCTACCTGCAAGCTGTGCTTTCCTAGACCAATCAGTGGACTGAATGACTCGATGAAACTGGTGGTTGCCTGACCCCACAGCTGTGGAATCAAAGAACTTGTCATCACTCTTGAAATTGGCAGGAATCACTGGATTCGGAGCTGGCACAGTAAGGTTGGCATCTTTGTTTGTATCTTTGTTTGTACCCCACCAATCATTGGTGGACGAAGACCACTGCTTGCCTCTGTTCCAGTCGCGGTTACTCTGATACCCGGCGGCAGTAGACCACTGACGCGAATCTGAGCTCCACATGGCCAAAAGCGCCTACCACTCACGCAATCCTGCCTGAATCCTTGAGCCCTCAACACAAACAAACAACCTAACAAACAAAGCATTCGCAACTCTCGGATGGAGACATTGACGGTCGGACGGTAACTCTAGTACTGACTGAGCCGCACTCGTTATCAGGTTGAATCTTCCGGTCAGATTGAATCAGAGTGTTCCGATCAGGCAACTTCATCTGGTCATTGGCATGACCGTCATCCGGGCAACCCCGGAGCAGACAGCGCGCTGAACGAATGCTGTCTGGAGCACACATGTGCAGGTCTCCATTCCGAGAAAACGTCCTGTTNCATCTGGTCATTGGCATGACCGTCATCCGGGCAACCCCGGAGCAGACAGCGCGCTGAACGAATGCTGTCTGGAGCACACATGTGCAGGTCTCCATTCCGAGAAAACGTCCTGTTGCCTGACTACATGCCTTGCAATCCTAACTCAAATCTTAGGTCTGAAACATTATCTCGCACAAGCTGACACAGGTCGCTCTGTACATTGCAGGTACACACCGGTGGCCAACCGGTGCTTCCCCCACCATACCATAGCTTCGCTGCGTCAGGTAGGTATGGCGGGCCTGACGCCCCTGCTCTGCAAATAACACGCAGCACTTTAAATGGCCTACAATTGGTCACAGGAGTTACACACTCACACACACTCACATTTTTTCGAGGATTCCCTTGCAAACCGTCCCTCCGTATCTTGCAGCTTCCAGATGACACTTTCGCATCCATCACGTTCTCAGCGCAGGCACAATGTGCTTTCCAGGTATGGGTACGACCTGAAGACCCTTGCGACTACATTCGGGTTGACGGACAAGGATCAGAAGTTGGAGCGCTTTCCCTTCGGAGAGTCTTTGCTGCACCGATCTGTCTTGGAAGTGCACAGCAACAAGGCGTATGAAGGGCAAACATCGAGCTCTTAGTGGATCGTCTGAGTTGCAACCGTGGAAGTGCAACAGGCCAAAGCTGACGCAGCTCTACAAGCGCATCTGGACAGAGATTAGGACTAGGAAGGCAAGGTTGCTAATTCTTTTTACAACTTGACTGGCGTTAGCGAATCTCGTCGTTTTTTGAACCTGCCTCCGCCTTCCCACCGGAACCCAGCAATAAGGTTGACATCGCCAGAAACGTTCACAAAGTTTGTGGAGTATGCGACTCTCGATGCCGTGCTTTGGACGAAATCCGAACACGAGCAGAACCGGTATGGTGGCTTTAATTGCCTGCGCTGCTCAGCTCCGCTTGTTTTGTGGAACTGGGTTTGCATCCTGGTTGTTTGGGGCTCGCAAGCACAGAGGGGAAGACAGTCCCGTGGTAGTAGACAGTAGTCGTTGTCGTAGTAGTAGCAATGGCAGTCGCAGTCGCAGTAGTTCACGTGCTGCATTTGATCCCCTCAAATCCAAGTCCGAAATGCTGAGCTTGGGCCTGCATGCTGGATCCCCTCAAGTTAGCCGCAGCAGCTGGCTCCCTTCAAGCAATCGCACGCTTAAGCTCGAACAGCGGGCTTCAACATGTACTTTGGCGTCAATGCCACTGGGAATTCTTTGTCGTCTTGTGCCTGATGAACTATTGACTGGTGCTGGTAACTAAGTAACTACGCATGACGAGTCCACGCTTGAACAGGTCAATTACAGTAGCAGCACAGCAGCATCTAACAGTGTTTTGCATCTGATTGTATGGAGAACCAGGATGATTCGGAGGTCGGCGCAGCCGACGCTGGGCAGCCTCGCTCGAGGTCCTGCTTTGCTGCACTTTGGCGCGACACGCAGACGAAAGTGCTGAAGGGCTACCGTCCAGAGCAGCTCAGGCAAGTCGGGCCAAAATTTAAGGGGTACAGTCGGATACGTCAAAGACCGAAGGCGCTCCCTAGCCTTTGCTTTGCTGGCGGCCTATCACAACTACGTCTTTCTTGCGGCGGCACTTAGCATAGTGATACTGAGTGGCAATTTGATCCTCGCGTGGTTCATCAGCTGGTTCCAAGAAGTCCGCAATCTCGAAGGAGCTCTGGATCCGGGAAAGGTGTCTTTGGGTTATTACCTGGCAGTTCTACTTCGGTGCTGGCTTCTGATTCACCTGTCTGCAGAGCTGCTTCGCTGCACCATCTGGTTGGTTGAGGACTGTTGGGAAGTGCAGACTTTTCAGACATACCGACGAATCTGTACGGGTGCAGCTTTTCTGAAGATGCGCGAAGCACAGCCAGTTCCCGCTGTTGCGAAACAGCTATCATGCAGTGGCTGGGCGCATGGAAGTTCTTGGCAGTGGTGGCTGGATCTACTGATTCAGGCGCTGATATATGCGACCATAGATGTGGTTCCCTTAGTCTTCGCCGTGCCTTCACTCTTTCGCCTCGACTTGGTCAGCTTTCTAAGCTCTCTTTTGCGACTGCATGCTCTGCTGGGGTCGTGCATGTGGTGATCCTCTATGCTGCCTGGACAGTATCGGATGCGGTTGCAAAGGTGGTGGCATGGAATGCATTGCCAATCTCCGACTTTGACATCCGGGCCGCTGCTTTGGCGCCCGGCCCCGGCGAAGTTCTGCGAGAGCCGCAGGCCGATGAAGAAGATTTTCTGCAACCTGCCAACTTCTGCGCCCTATTTGGTGGCTTCTTGCAGTTGGGCTGGGTCATGATCTTGAAAGCAGTGTTTTTTTCTGCTTTGGTGATCTTTGCAATACAGAGAGATATGGCAGATGAAAACCCATTCTGGCTGGTAGCTGCGCTCCTCCTCGGTGTGGCTTTCTGGCATTCTAGCTTCGCCCAGGGCCTGCAGCTTCTGGCAGGCTGGCTCGAAATGTCTTCGTGGAGGTCTTGCTTGCCATGCAACAGGACTGACGAAGAAGCTGAGACACTTTCCGCTGAGGGGGATGCTAGGTTCCTGTGTGTGCCAGTGCAGCTCGCGGCTAAGTTGCAAGCGTGGGGAGCTGCACATGCTGGTCTTTCAGCAACCGCTTTAGCAGGCCAGTATGAGCTTGCCGTTTATGCTTTGTTGCTGCAGCTCACGCTGTTCGGCAACTTCAAGTGGGTTGAGGGGGGCATCTTCATTCTGCTCCTCATTATTTTGCTCTTGTTTAGACGGGCGACACTGCTTCGTTTGGGCAATTGGTGTGCTTTCTTTGGTCTGCTCGAGAGCACTTTCTTGGTGGTTCTGGCAGTAGCCATGAATGCAGCCTACTCGGGATGTGCAGGAGGTGGGGCTGTCCTCGTGCTGGCCTTGCTCTTGCAATGTACGCTCATGCGGGAAGAACTCCGAGCTTGGCGTGTTTGGCGGGCTGTCATCTTGGGGCTTCACTGCAGCTTAGTCCTGGTAGTGGCCCTTTGCATGTGGTCCATGCAGGGTGGAAGTGGTTGGACACAGCATCGAGCTCAGCCCAGAGTTGGACTGAGCACATACCCCTGGTGCGATCTTCAGTGGCCCTTGGGACAAGGCTCCGGTCGCTATTTGACTATCACCAATTTTGCTGACATCTGCGCGATGACGAACCTCCCAGGCTCGGATTTCAATGCCACCCTGAAGTCGCAGTTTCCGGGATGGACGCTCGTGTTTGAGAGACGTGCAGGTAAATCCCAGTCAGACAAAAGCCGCGACGGATATTACGACTGGACGACCTTCTTTGAGCTGGCAGATCCGCAGAACGAATCCACGCTGTTTGCAGTTCGTGGGACCCAGAGTCCGCTGGAAGTGCTGCAGGATGTGAACATTTTCACGCCGGTTGTCCTCACACAGATTGCAGCATTCTTCGGCCCGGACCTCACTTCCTCCGTGACCAAGACAGTCTTCTCACTCTTTTCAGGGCTCCCAAGTATTGACAAAGACTTCTTCCAGGCAGGTGCGTTTCTTGCGGAGGTGAAGGTTTGCACTGGCATGCTCAAGCTGCGAGGTTAAAAGATGCCCAGAGAGTTCCGTAAACAACCGCAAGACTCTTGCGACAGGCTTTCCTGGCGCATGTGCGCGCTCGAGTGAGAAGTGACCCATCACGCCGGTACTATCTCACTGGCCACTCTTTGGGCGGAGGCCATGCGGTCCCGAACCGTAGTTCTATGCAGTTGCTTTGAAGCCAGTTCAGTCAAGTAAATGATTCGATGCCTCGTCTGCATGTGTTGCAACATGACACCGCATCAAGTGTGTTGATATTGCTCACCCTTTGATCTTCATGCACAACTCAGCTCAGCAGGTTCGGTGCAGCGCTTGCTTTTTGTATGCCATCAAACTCTATGCAAGATCTGCTTCCTCTCCAGGCTTGGCGAAGCTGGTGGCGCTGGAGGTGGGACAGCCATCTGTAACCTTCGCTGCCCCCGGCCTCCGGTACACCTCGCAGATGCTGCTTTCGAACGAGGCCCTTGCACGGCAATGCATGGCGACTCATGCTCTAAGAGGTCCTTGGACTCTGTCTGCCTTCTCTGTGGTTTCTCCTCTAACTGACTCAGTCCGAGTGTAGGTGGGGAGAGAATTTGATTTGACTCGTCACCATGGATTGCGGAGAAACATAAACCGTGCATCTCTGTGGGTGTGCCGATGTTTGCTCGAGTTTTTCGTTGTGCTGTTGGTTCGATTGTTTCTGTGTCCGTGTGCGGATGCAACTGAGACCTCCGACATCCACAATTACATGAACAATTGAGAATCGTGTTATTCAAACAAGTGCCAGACCGTCCCGTGCTTCGAAGCACATTTGATGACTGGGTTCACGCATTGCAGTATGATCGCTGAGCAGTGCGGGTGTAGCGAACTCATGACTCTGTTGGTTTCCCAGCGAAACTTCGCAGTGCAGATGGGTACTCACATGAGTCCTCAGACGGACAAAACTTGTCAACCGACTCTGCTGATTTAGTGGCTGCATGTCAGTGACATCGAGAGTGTACATGGACGTCATTTGATTTCATGCCAATATGGGTCAGATATGCCAACCATGCCCTTCAATCGATACAATGGAGTGTGGGCTTGTTTGATTCTCTTGAATTTAGAAGGAGGAGCCCGCAGAGAGCATCACGAATTTCCCGAACTCGGCCATGCGCGACGTGGAAACAAGTCCGTCGAACTCCAATACTGTTGCCAGGCAAAGACAGAGGCTTGAGAAACAAAAACGCTGGCTTCTTCGCGTCGATGGCCTTGTAGTCGTTGCGTTGGTCGGTGTTCCGTCATGTTCCGTCCACTCGGTGAGAACCGATGTGCCAATACTGTGTTCGGTTGGGCATCCCAGTCGTCGTATGTCGTCGTGTCGCCCTGAGTCCTGGGTGTTGGTCCAAAGGAATACCAGGTACCGTGGTCAGGTCATGGCGCCGATTGAGGTGGAGCCGTGTCTGCCGCATAGACGTCAACGCTTGGTGCTGAAACGAACAACGATCTAGGGGAGTGGTGCATTGAAGCATGCGGCTGGCAGGGTGACGCACATTTCTTTGGTGACACGCGTGTCGTTACATACCTCACCACGAAGGCAATCTACACCGGCAGCGAGTTGTTGGAGGCAGGGGAACACCTGTCGACAAACGTAGCTTCTGGGCCGCAGGCACTAATGCAATCCAGCCTGGACCCGCATTGGTGAGTAAGCCAACCAAGTACGTGAATGCTGCTAAGTTTGGGAGCTGTGAGATTGAACCAACTACACGTACCTACATCTACATGCTCGCCGCGAAGAGCCATCTTGAATCTTCACTGAGGTTCCCGAACACGACCTGGTGTCCCGAATTGACCAACAGCTGGGTGCACAGCTTGGGGTGGCCTGTGACCGGAATTTGTTTGGATGCCACAGCCTGCAGCACATTCTGTATGAATTGCGTATGAGTTGTTAGCTGCATTGCCTGTATAGTAAAGCAGACTGAGCTCCTTGTAGATCAGAAAATTCGATGGTACAGCGTGCGAGTTCCGGGCGTGACTGTTCCCACGGCTCCTGGAATGCGAAGGTAAGCAGCATTGCAGCACGCCTGCTCATTCTGCTGCCAAAGATAAAAGCTGCGCGAGGGTGCGTATTGCTTCTAGCCTCGTGTCGGGTAGAGATGCTAGACTCTGCAAGAATGCAAGAATCGCAGGATGAAGCTTCCCTTCACACCGTTGCATCCGCCTCTCAAATGCGAGGTGCTTACCTGGAGGTTATTCGAGCGCCTCAAGCTACTCTTGTTGGAAAGGCTTACGGCACGGGCTCATGACCGCATCGAGGTTCGGGTTTTTTTGTACTCCACAGCAGGCCCTGGACCACGGAAGTGCACAAGCTGCCCGTGTTACAGCTTCTGAGTGACGACGCCGCTGCAGACGCGATCGCGGCTGAGCTTCGGAGCTATGGGTGCGCCCAGAGGCAGTCAGGTCATGGTGCACGTCGCACAACGGCTTTCCCGCGCCAGGACAAAGCCTAAACCGTTTTCATGCGCCGGAGAGCGTAAGAGAGCATCAAAGTCCCGTGTCCTGGCAGCAAGTCCAGTCGTGACAATGTTGAAAACACCGGGGCCAGATAGAGGCTTTTGCAGTGGTCGCATTGAGTGAGGCTCCTTGGCCGGAACACCGGGGACCGTGCAGCTGCGTACAGGACGTATCCGCTTCTGAAGGGTCGCGACTTGTGTTGGGCTTTGTCACGGCCTGCAGGCACAAGCATACTTGCGGTCGCAGCTGACGTTTGTACTTATGGCTTGAGGACAGACCATCTGGGACTTTTACCAGCAGAACTTGCGGGAACTGCCCGAGTGCTTGGCCAAGATGCAAGATCGAGGCAGCGGAGAAGGTAAAGACCTGTTGCGAGATACACGCAACTGGATCTTTCGAATCGCTTAGAAACAGCACGTTACTTGAAAGGGCCCCGATCTTATAGCCGAAACACGACCTGCCCCACCTATTCCATGGCCGCGAGTAAGCCTAAGATGCGTGTGACTGCGCACAGTATTTTCTGAATGAACACGAGCCACCTTCAGCGCTATTGGGATTTGCATCCGATGATCTGAAGCAAGTGATCAGAAGATGGTACATAAACAGAAGCGGCAAGCAGGGCGTTCGCGGCCTTTGAGTTTCCAACAAAGAGACCTGACCGTAGAGTCATGTCATCATGGAGGTGTTCCTGTGGATGCTGCGACTCTCGAGCGCCTAGTGGACATATCCTGCGGAGACCTGCAAACGCCACCGGGACCTTGATAACGACATCCGCTAGCAGGTTTGGCTGCTGCCGTAGGGGGGGATCCTCGCATGCGAGAGTGCAGTACATAAACACGCAGTTGCACATATGCAGGTAAAACACACCTATGTAGACTCCGATAGTGTTTTGAATAATCCCTCGTAGTTGCGGATCCTACATTCAAAGAGGAATCAGCAAACACCGAGCACATTTTGTTGTACTGAAGCAGATCACGCAAATAAATCAAATAAGCTTGCACAGCCTTATGCCTCGATCCCCCGTGACGTCAAATACCGCAGCCTGTCTAGCTGACCGACGATCCCAAAACAGGTTTCCAACATCTTCTGAAGTTACACAAGGCAAGACACGCTGTAGGTAACACCGCAAAGCTTGTTTTTTGCTTGACTCTCGTTTGTTTGCTTGACACCCCTCGTCAAACGAGGAGTAGTAGCAGCAGAAGAATGGGAGCAGGAGCAGGAGAAGCAGAACGACGAGGAGGCAGAAGAGGACTAACTCGCAAGGTGAAAACCAGGAATCTTACGGAAAAAGCAGGCACGGCATTGATCGCAACGTCCAAACGTGCCATCTCGTCCTGTCAGGCAGTCTTGCAGTAATCCGGCTGTTGCACAACCTGAAAAGCGAAACAGACATTCTAAAGGCTTAGCGCAAGAAAGATACGGTAGACCTTGTCTTCGGATCCTGGCTCACCGTGAGAAATTCCTCTTACGGCACCCCGGCATGCCATAAGGAAATATACCTAAATCTCTCCCAGATCCTATCCAGCCTTCGGAATCCAACCAAATCTCGGAATGTCAGATGTGCTGAAGTGCTGAGCTTATCCTCAGGAAGACGAGCCTCTTGCGTGAGACATTGAAGTCCATCCGCAAGCCAGATGGAAGTGCACTTTGCGAAGAAGTGGCTGCTTGGCCGGAGGATGATATTGCGTCCGAAATCATATAGTGTCGCTGAACATGGCGCCTGGACCGGGCACATCTAATCCCTGGCTTTCCCAGGAGACGCCCTCAATTTTCTACTGGCAACTCTAGGACGGCCTTTCCAGACAGCGAGAACTTTCCACATCTGAAACTGCACTGATCAAACACAAAATCACCCAACAACTCCTGCAAACGTGTCGTCTTTTGAAGAGTTGCCAGGCTTCGTAAAGCCCGAGACGTTGAATCAGGCCCTCTAGACAAGGATGATTTGTAGCGGTGGAGCTGTCACCTCAGTCTGCCATCAACATCAACAGCGCGCAGCAGCTCCAGACCCTGCTGTTTGGAGGTTGGGGGCTAGTTCTTTTTTCCAGGAGCTTCGAGCACCTTTCATGTTTCCCACAAGCTCGCTTGAGTCATGGACTTCCTTCGTTGATTCGTGGATGTGGATCGCAGAGCTGCAGTGGCCACAGAATCCGCAAGCCTAGACTTTCTTGCTCAGCTGTGCAAAAAGTCCTGCCTGCGCTTAGCGAGTGGCGTACCCAGTTGCCACGTACTTGTACTGGGCACATGCAGTAGGCGGGCACACAAAGCGTTTTTCGTTTAACTTATTGCCGCATGGATGGCTACCATTCGATTTCTTGGTCTAGTGCTTCGTTGGTGATTGCAATCGCCCTGGTTTGGGTGGGCATCAGCAGGTCGCAGGGCTTTGCTGGAGGAAATCGCAGGCTTCCTGACAATAATGTCATCAGCCGTCGCGCTTTGAACTGGTGGGGCGCATTCAGCAGCACTGACTGCTTGGCGAACAGGACAAAGGATGCCTTTGTGACGCATATGAAAGCTGCAGCCGTCCGGCTGCTGCAGACATGGGAGAGGTATGAAGCATCCCTACCGGTGAGAGAAGGCATTTACGGAGTGAACAAGCTCTATTTGCGACCCTTCTTGTGCTGCGAGAGAGATTTGGATGTCGCAGTGAGCCGCTTGGAACAGGGGACTGAGGATAGAGAGCGTGTGGCATACCTTTCAGCCCCAACCAAGCGTGGCAAATCCGCCGCAGTCCTGCCAATGTTCTGCCGCAGTGTGGAGCTGGGGGGGCAAGAACAGTTTCACCCACTATCTCTACATGCCCTTTGCCAACAACGGACAGAATCGCAACCAGACTTAACTTTAGTAACTTTCTGCATTGCTGTAAGTTTACATGTGCGCATCTCCGTTGCATGCCTCGTTTTGTTGGTACGTGCCTAGGGTGTTCTTTGTACGGTTTTCTAATATGCAAGCTTCAGGTCACAGCTCTCCGCTGTTTGGTTTACGATTCACACTGCGTTGGCTCAGTCGCTTCTTACCCTGGTCCCGGAGATGGTTGGAACGTGCAGGCGCTGACTTCATGCTGTTGTGTTTCAGGAGGCAGATGAATGGAGCGTATCATGACATTGAATGGCAATTGCCCAGTCCATTGCCAAGCTTGAGAAAGATAGAGGCAAATTTCAAGGAGGAGGTGGAGAAGTTCCTACANGCCCAGTCCATTGCCAAGCTTGAGAAAGATAGAGGCAAATTTCAAGGAGGAGGTGGAGAAGTTCCTACAGAGCAAGCAAAGCAACCGCCTCCTCCTCCACATTGACGAGCACCGCTCAACAAGTGACTCTCCAGACTTCCGGAGAGGAGCAATGCTGCTGGCTGGCTCATTGCCAGCGGCTCATTGCCAGCGAGATGTCGCGTGATTGCCACCTACCTGGAACCACCGGATTTGCCTGCGCGGGGCTCGTCCAAGGTCTGCAGGTTTCCAATTCCCATGATGTTGGTAGATGTGAGCCCCTTGCTGACTGTTGATGCTTCAGACGATGCACCAGCCACTGCAGCAGGGTTGCCGAAAATCAAGCTTCCTGTCAAAGGCTGGGGTGGCAAGGAAAAGCGATTGCTGGCAACACTGCGAGTCAAGCTGAGCCTCTTCCTTGTGGGGCAGAACATCGGTCTTGACCAGCTCCACATACCTCAGCATGAGAAAAGCGACCTGCGCAGAACTTTCAGAGATATTCAGGACCAGCTGGACAAGAAGGGAAATCTGGAGAGCAAACTCGTTGGAGCTATTCGAAGTTTCCGCGTCGCTTTGCCAGAAATGGATGACTATGTCTCTGGAGCAGTGGACTTCCTGTTAGGTGTCGAGGACAAGAAGGCAGACGACAAAAGGTACCGTGGAGGCCGTGGAGTGGTGTCGTTGGCCAACCGGAAACTGAGCCTTCCGCTGGAGATATTGATGTCGTCTCGTGATATCGAGGCGAAAGCCTTGGAACTCTTTTGTGTTGGGCAGGACCTTTTCAGAGATTCCATCTTGGGAGGATCTACCTGGTGCGATGGGATGGTGATGGAGCGGGCCTTTGCATGGGTTCTCAGCTGCAAAGCTGCCAAGTCAGCCGCAGGCTTTCGATTGAAAGACAGTGGGCGTCGGCTCAAATTTCAAGCCGAGCAGCTACGAGACGGACTGCAACAATTTGATGGAAGGAACGCGCGAGTCTTCACCAAGAAGGGAAAGCCTTGCATTAGTTGCATCCGCAACATGAAGGATGGTGTCATGTATCATGCGCTGTCAGAAGGTGGGTGCGCTGGCACGCACAAAGGCTTCGACATTTGGTTCAAGACTACAGATGGTCATTTAGTCCGGAGCTCAGTTGCTAACTTTTCCAATTGCGCATGGCTTTGAATCTGTTTGGAGTTTGGACGTAAGAACAATCTATGTTTGGCATCAGGTGCTCTTGGACGTTACTGGAGCTACAAATCCAACAACGTGCGAGGCAAAAGCTGAAGAGATCGCCAAGAATGCGGTGGCGGTGGAGGACGCCGTGCGCCGTACCAAATTCAAACTGACTGTGAAGTCGGTTGTTGGCATTCTCCTCGCTCCAAATTGCGACAGTCCCATCGAAGATGCTCCGCAAGCTGAAGAGAGACCTTTTGGGAGGCTTGCAACAACTACTGACTTGGCTTGGTGACGTCAGCCAAGGACCTCCAGGACAGGGTTGGGTTGGAGCTCTTCCCCCATTTCCCAAGAACCTCAGGCTAAAAGACTTCAACTTTCCTGTCGGGTAGGTGAAAGCAGGGGAAAGACCACCACAGTTCAAGATCTTACAAGCAACACTTTCCCACTGGGCAACAGCAACTTTTCCGTAGGAAAACTTCACTCTCCCTTCAGGAGCGGGACGTTAGGACCAGCCGAGCGGCCTTTTGACTTTATTGACCTCGTCACTGAGTGACTTTCTTCAGAGGAGAATGTCTTCAATGTGAAGTTCATGTGGCAAAGTCAATGAGTCAATGTGTTGGCAAAGCCCAAAGAAGTGAAGTCACTGTGAAAAGTCAATGTTGTCAATCGTGCAAGCGTGCAGAAAAACTGTTATTAACCATTCCATTGACCATTCCAATTTGCCAATGTTGCCACAATGAAAAGGGCATCAGCACAATCAACGACTGTGGCAGGATGACATTTGACATATGTTTGGGTTGGCTGTGGGCAGTCTTTTGATACTATGCTGCGAGACGATTGGCGTTTGACAAGGATGACAGACACAGCCATCAAACGATAGACGCGGTCATGTTTTCAATCGCCTGTAAATTCTGGGGATGCTTTGTATTTGTTTATCCTTCTTGACTTTACATATTCGCAGGCATCACATGAATTCTTTGGACGGGATGTGAAAGGATCGCGAGAAGTAAGCATACCTGTCCTGTTAAATATTCTAAGCCATCAGTGGTTATGTCAATACACTTGACGGTTTTCGTCAAAGCTTTCTCACTTACAAAATGCTATTCTCTAAGGTTGGTCATTATTTGGGCTCGTGTGCTTTCTCGGGGATAGATTGTCTGGAGTTGTGTTTTTTTTTCTCACCCTTTGGCTTTGTGGCCTTCGATTTCTTGCGTTAAAAATCGTGCAGCCCGGAATATTCGAAACGAGCCAAGTTGCGAGTCGGTATTGGAGCAACAACCGAAATCAAGACAAAGCAGAAGATGTAGATCGACTTTGCAACTGCTGCCTGCTGAGATTTCTACTCAAGCTCCTCGGTAAGCTACCAATCAGTTCAGACTGTGCCATGAGGGGAAGTCGAGCCCCGCTCCGAGCCCCGCTCCGTCGACGTTCATGCCTCATGGTGATTGCAATCGCCCTGGTTTGGGTGGGCATCAGCAGGTCGCAGGGCTTTGCTGGCATACATACATACATACATGCATACATACATCTGCTCTTTCTGCTCTTTCGGGCGAGGAGTCGAGTTAGACGCGGCCCTTTGGCTTGCAAAACAAAAAAATCTAATTAGATGCGTGGTGAGACGGTCCGCCTGTCCTTTAGTTGTGCAGGGCGATGTGACTTTCGCCTTGTACGTGGTGTAGCTGCGGGGCCCGAAGTATGGGCAGGTAGGCCCGGTCAGCATTTGACGGGAGGATCAGGCAGGAACGGATACCCCGGCTCCAGTGATGTACAGCGAGGCGTACAAGGTCGCCTGCAAGCTGTGCTGCATCATGTTGCGTGACGCAGTCCTGGCGAGAGGACGGAACGATCTCGGGATGGGGTAGCGGCAGACCAATGGTGGACAGGAAATAGTGACACCCATGGTCGGAGCTCTCGAGAAAGTCCACAGTGGCATCCCTCGCGATCGCCTGGAGTGTGGCAGGATGAGAGTAACATAGGTCGGGTGGGGTGCGGTATGCATCGGGTACAGAATGCGGCACTTCACCAACGTGGACAGAAATGAAACCCTCATCAGAGTCACAGGGTGGTGGGAGGCAGATGTGCGCACATTCAAGAATGGACAAATAGAGCCCACTGGACTTGAATGTGTTGACTGCACATGTCGGCGCTCCAGGATCAGTAACAAGCCAAGTGGCTATGTCCGTCTGACAAATCCAATCAGAGGCGGCAAGAAGCATGGGGTAGGGCCCGCCTTGCGCTCCATGGGCGGCGTGTTGTAGCTGCGTACGCCAGCACAGCGCCGTCGCCCGGATGCGGCTGTTCTGGAGACAGACGCATGAAAATGACTGCCTGATACGAGTCCATACCTCGTCGGCAGTGCAGCACGTGAGGCCACCATCGAAGTCTAGGTGAGTGAGGCAGTCAAGCACCTCAGCAGAGGGCCGGTCAGGTTCCGCGTCTATGCTAGCCGCCAGCTGTAGAGGTCTGGGACCCTCGGCTTGCATGGTAGGCAAGAGGCACAGGCCGTCATCCGGGGCTTTACGGCTCCGAGTGCCTGGTTCGGGAGCTGTACGATGGGTAGCAGGAAGAAGCTGCGAACGGCACCGAGTGCTATATCGGATATGGCGGCTGAGCTTGACGTTGGAGGAGTACTGTTGCAAGCACGCCGGACACTGTGTTCCAGTCGCGAGACAACGCGACTCTTCTACACGCCCATGGACGGAAAACGCGTGCACTGCCCAAGCACGCAGATCCCCAAAGCGTTTTTGGCATGGGGCGCAGCATTCCTGAGACGGGAGATCCTCGAGAAGGTCAACAGGCGTGCGGGCCCCGAGAGCACAAAGCTGCTTGTACAGCAGCCCTTGGTGGCGATTGGTCATGGCCCTCCAGCGTTCCCGGAGGACGGCACAGCGCTGTGCAGCCCGAACCTTCGCCTTCCATTTGCCAGGCTGGTTCGAGCCTCGCAGCTCCAAGAGGCCCACGCAAGTTGCCAGGTCGCATGCCTGCGGCCCGTTGTCTATATGCTGCCCGGCGCCGGTCAGCCAGCTCTGTTCCCAATGGGCTATAAGGCCCAGAGCTCTTTCAGACATGAAAGCAAATACCTAAGCCTGTGCACATGTAGGTACGTTTCGGCAGAAGGCATGCCGAGCAGGGCAAAGACCCAGTCAGTACCCAAATGCCAGGCTTGTGTCGTCGTGTACACTGGCCGAAGCATCTGGGATGCCATTCCACGTAAAGCCCCCTGTAGAGAGCTGATGCAGGCATCAGATGGAGCCGGCCATGTGCCGCATCCATAAAACAGGACTGTAGCTACAAGTGTATCGAAGAGCAACATTTTGTCACGGGGTGCAACGGCTGGGGATGCGAAGACTTTCTGCCTACGCTGATTGAAGGCAGTCCAAGCCTGTGCAGCGCGGGCTTTAACTTCTCGCCTTCTCGCTGCAAGTGGCCGCGGTGGTGGAGGATACCACCGAGTCGAGGTGTTTGTATGTCGGTGCGATGCGCAACCTGGCGCTCGGCCACAGGCGGCAGTCCAGGGGGAGGGTGCCGCCTTCTTCTATGAAGAGGCGTCGTCTGGCCTCCTTGGTGCCCGATGAACGCAGCATGACCAGCGCCTCCGTTTTGCCCCTGCCCAAATTTGGGAGAAGGGCGTGTTCAAGGCAAGCATCCAGCAGGACAGCGGTGCCAGTGCGGAAGCGGTCGAGCAGTGCAGCGGAGTTCTGGGCACGAAGCATGAGAGAGAGGTCGTCCATCCATGTGCTTTCAAGAAGTTCGACCGTTTCGTGCACCGGCTCCTCTATCGGCTGGAGTCGCCCGGTCATATCGGCATGCCACGGAATTGTGGTGACATGACCTGCTTCCCGCAAGATGTGTCGTATGCGGGCAAGGATCTTGGCAAATAGCAGGGAGAAAACGAGGTCACTCAAGGAGTCGCCGGGACGAGAGCCGATCGTTGTAACAACTAGCTCCGGCTCACCCGGGAACTTGAACCACGTGTCTTGGAGCGTCTCGTCAAGGGCACGGGTGGCCCACTCGCTGGCGCCACCCCCATGCAGGAGTGCAGGCTGCTGGAGATGGGCCTGTATCTCATGGTACACGCCGCTGGGTAAGTTGACAGCCTGGCAGGCCGCTGCTATGGCCTCCTGTGTCAGGAGGCCTCCGGTAATCAGAGGACGAACGATTCTTAAAAGGCTTCCTGGAGGTCAAGGAAGACGATGCTGTGGCACAGGCCTCGTCGATGGCAGGCAGACTGAAAGAGGCGGGTGGCATGTGCCGGGACGGTCACGGGGTATCGGGGCAGGCCCCCGACCTGCAGAGGAGAGGCAACAGTGGATAGGGCTGTGATGCACTTCATTCTGTCGCAGGAGCTTATGCAGTGACTTGCCGATGACGGAAGAAACCAATATGCCGCGGTAGGAGGTGCATTGTTGTTTCGGTCCCTTCTTTTTCCAAACGCAGTGCAGGACGCCCCCCTTGTGTTGCACAGGCTCGCAGAGCCGGAAGATAGAATTGAGGTGAAGTTGAAAGAGCGCCTTCGAGAGCTCAGCCGCGCAGTAATGCGCTACTTCGCCCGGTATTCCATCCTGGCCATATGCTCGGTCAGTCGCGGTGTCCCGCAGGGCCCCTTCTAGAGAACAGAGGTCCGGGACATCCTGCAGGCTAACGCTGTAGGCATCGAGGTCCTTGCCGGCCTGTCGCCTATAACAGTCGTGGACTATGGTGACCGGGTCTTTGACATGTCCGTCCTCTATAGACGAGAAGTGCTCAAGCCAGCGTGCTTTGGCCTCCTCGGCAGTGGCGGCGAGGGAGCCATTGGCGAGCTCGACAGCAGGCAGAGGGGGAGGGTCCCGGCTTTTGCGCTTGGGGCCGCCTGTGAGAAGACGCAGGCGCTGCACAACAGTCTTCGTGGATGCGTCCTCCGCAGCATCGGCAGTCTTCTGTATGTGCTCAAGGGTGTCCCTGCGAATAGCCTGGCGCAGCTCCCGGCAGGAGAGCCGATATTCATCGAGGAAAACTGGGAAATCCCGAAGAAGCCAGAGCAAGGGCACATACATTGCGGCACATACAACACGGAAGGGTCTCCGGCATTTCCAGGAGGTGAAAGCCCCCCTGAGTTCCCAGACTCGGAAAAATTTGGAGGCAGCATGGATCCGCTTGCGGAGCCACTCTCGTCTGCCGCGAAGGCGCCAAGTATCGGAGCCGAAGTAGTCTCTTTTGCAAGGGGACTTGGGGGCAGGGAAGTGGGCGAGGAGCCCGGCCCACAGATGGTCTTCGATAGCCTTAGCATGCCGATGTACATCCAGACTCCATGGCTGCAGTGGGACCCCTCGGCAGATCCCGCGTATAGCTCGTTGCCCCTCGGAAGTCCGCATGGCAGCGGTGTTGAGTCTAGGCCGTCGAGACCTGGAATGTCGCCCAAAATGGACGTAACCCCGGACCCAGGATTGAAGGGCGATATGGTCAGTGCGCTGCTGTCCCCAGGGTGTGGTCTGTCCAGCTGCCGGCCTGCGGTACCTGCCAGTCCCGAGGGACAGCTATGTAGTCGAGCCTGGCGGCTCCAGGTCCACTAGGGGGGTACCACGTGTCGGTCTCGCCTGGATGACAATACTCAAAGGTACTGGGAATCCACAGGGCAAAGGCATCGACAATCGTCCAAAAGGCAGGCGGCGGAAGAGGGTGTTGTGTCTGCCAGACGAGGTCGCCTATTGCCTCGTGGTGCGACCTTTCAAAGTGGAGATTAAAGTCCCCAAGCAGTACGAGGTATGCACCTTGGGCAGTCCGCTGTAAGACCCCAAGTAAATTAGACCACCAAGCGTCCCTTGCACTGGATGCATTGTGAGGCGCATGGACACATACAAACAGTATGCGGAGGGCAGCTCGGCTGTATCGTACCGCAAGAACCCGCGGGTTCCAGTAGACGGCAAGGAAGTCGTCCGGCTGAAAAAGCACTGGCTTGTCGTGCTCATCGTAGAGGAAAGCGTGTTCCCTTGAGAACCATAGTTCAACTCCACCCGAGCCGTCTGCGTGCTTTTCACTGGTGTAACGAATATGAGTGGCAGAGATGAATGTTTCACTCTGCCTCGACCGTGTCTCTTGGATAGCCGTGACGGCGATACCCTTGGCCTGAAGCTGATCCCTAAGGAAGCGTGCTCTTCCGATGAAGGCCCCAGGAGGTCCTGCGGGTATAAGGTCTGAACATTGACTGTAAGCAGACAAGCACAGATAGTGGCCTGGGCTTGTCCGCCCTGTGTGCAGTCAGGGTGGCTGCCAAGCCCGAAGAAAGATGCACATTCGTCTGGGGCAGGCGGTTCAGGCGGCGGGGAGGGGCCGTCCCACAAGGCCTGGTATTGGAAGGTCGGCCACGCCTCGGGCCGCCTGATGGCCTCTACTAGTAGCCAGAGCCAGGCGAAGGAGCCGCGTGCAGCGGTCCGTGCGATATCCGGTAAGATAGCCGCATCAACGGCACCTCCCCCGCGGCAAACGCGCTTGGCAAGGGCGTCGGCGACTTCATTGCCAGGGTCACCAACATGAGACCTCGTATGCCGAACTACAATGTCTTGTGGGTATTTAAGTGCCTGAAGGAGGTGCATAGCACTGCGACACCTGGCGACGAGAGGGTCCTCACTGGTTCCGCCTTGTGTGCCTGTGGCTATCCCGATGGCTGACATACAGTCAGAGACAATCTCAAGGTGGAAATGGTCTGGGAGTTGTAGGCACCAGCAAAGAGCCCAAAAGAGGGCCGTGAGTTCAGCCTGAAACGCACCAATGCGGCGGGCACCTAAGAACAGAGGGGCCGCAGATGATGTAGGCACACATCCGCCGCTCCAGCCAAGGTGAAAGCAACCCTGAGCAGTGTGGGCGCACGCATGAAATGCCCAGGCTGCATCCTTTCCGTTGAAGGAGCCGTCGGTGTAGATGCACAGACGAGCCCCCCGCAGGCTCGGGGCAGCAGCAGAAGCTGGTGCCCATGTATCAAGCCATTGCTGAATGTCTGCATCCAGGTGCAGCGGAGGGAGTTCGGCGAGCTCCCAACGCAATGGTGCTTACAGGTCAACCAGATCATCGATGGAGCAGCCGACAGGCAGCTGCACTCGCGTAAGATCGAAAGCCCGCTCGGCAGGGAGGCACTCTGCAAGCTGTATGATGGCAGGGCGCTGCCGGTAACACACAGAGGCTGTAACATCTGGAGCACCGCCGAAGTGCTCGAGGAGCGTGTCCAAGAGCATGGCAGCGAGGAAATAAGGTCGGGCGGAGGATTGGACGCACTCCTCAAGTAGCGTCTGAATGGTGTAAGAGCCGGCAGTGGCGGCACCAGTGAACTCGGTAGATGGTGCGGCAGCAGAGAAAATCTCAGAAGTGGTCGGCACAGGAGGAGGCAGACCTTTAGCCCGGCAAGGGGTGGGTACGGGTCGCTCAAGCTCCTGAGGGCCGCCAACAGGCCGGCAAGCTGCAGTGCAGCGTATGTGTGGGCGGGTCCGGCGTCCTCTGGGCCGGAGTGGCATGGCAATCTGCATAGCAGCAGCGCTCTGGTAGACCGACCAGACAGCTGCCGGTCGAAACAGCCCTAGGGGAATACCCTTAGTGGGGAGAAGGACTAAACCACCTAGGGGGGTGCCGTGGGCCTTCAGAGGGCGCAGCAAAAGTCCAAACAGTGAGCAGAAGATGACAAGCGCAAGGTGCCGGAAGAAGGGACAGAGAAGCTCCTCAGCAAGGCTTGCGAGCACATGGCCGAGGATGTCGGTGCAGCGCGGCCTCAGAAGTTCAGTGCAGACGCGGGTAGAAGGGCCGGAGGCTAGCTGCCGCGGGGAGTGGCCCAGCGACGGAGCCGGGGGAGCATAGTTTGTAGACGCAAGACTGCGGGTCGAGAAGACCCAGTGCAGAGCAAGCATTCACCCGCAGGCCGGTGGATGTCCCAGAGCCACCGATACATCTCTTTGGCACTCGGCCCGGGGTGGAGCAGCAGGTCCAGGCCAGGGAGCTGAACCGGGACGCTCTGTCTGGAAGAGAGGGCATGGCGAGGGAGACCCAAGAACAGCACAATACCAGTGCTGTCTCAGCTCTCGCGAGGAAAACATAGTGACGGGCACTCCAATCCCGACCAAATCGAAGAGGGAAATTGGTGCGCCCGCACTCAACAACAAAAGCAAGGCAGGGAGGTGCCTTCGTGGAGAAATTCCATCCATGAAGTAGGTCGCGACCCCCGAGCCACCGATGTCGCTGTTTGGCACTCCACTTCCGGATGGGTAGGCCTCAGGGGCACATGGAAAACATGGTACAGGAGCGGTTACTGTCCCAGAGCCACCGACACAGTTATTAGGCACGCGCTCAGTGCTGTGAGTAGCGGCAATAGGCGCCAAGAAGGTGTTGTACGGCGGAGCCGGACCACAACCCCCATCGATATGAAGGAGGCAGCAGCCGGCAGAGGAAAAGGTCAAAGCCGGCCAAGGCAATCCCAAAACCCAACGGAAGTAAGGTCGGCAATGACATACGAGTGTAGGAGGTGCACGGACCAGGCTGACCTCAGGAAAAAGAATCTCGCTAACAACTATGCGGCTAAGGTGAAACTGGAAGGGCCTAGGGGAATTCAGGTCCACGCAGCCACCGCAAAGGCATTGGTTGCGGAGCAACTCGGAGAAGCCAGCTCTTTCTGAGGTGAGGAGAGCTGAGGGTCTCCCGGGCTCCCAAACCTGCCTGTGCGACCGCCAGGTGGACCCCAACTTCCTGGCCCCTGCCTTGCGGTCAGGACATGGCGGAGAGGGTCTCCAGATTGTCCGTGGGCTGCCAGGGCGCGGCTGCTCGCGGTCTTCGGTGTCTGGCGGTCCTCTGGACGCCGCCAGGAGGGCCGCGCGCCTGGCCTCCAGCTTGCTCTCGAGGGTCGGGCGGTCCGGCCTGCCAAACTGCGGCGGGGTATGCGCCTTGACAGAGGTTCTTGAGCCCGTCGCCCTGGGGCGTGTCCCAGGCGAGGCAATGCCGCTCGTCTCATTCTGATCCAGCGAGCCTTCCGTGGCAGCAGGAGGGGCACCGCTCTTTCCAGCCAGAAAAGGATCCAATCCAAGATCTGTATGGACATCGCGAGGCACATCCAGCTTCCCACCAAAAGAAGGTTCGGGCGGAACGGTAGGATGAACCGCCTTCTCCAGTCCAGGCGGGGGGCCCGTGCCCTCCAAGGCTGCCAGTCGTTGGCCCCAGAGCCTGACATCCGGGCCAAGGAGGCGTGTCAGGGCCTCCACCTCCGTGTGGGTAGAGTCCTGTGTCACCGGTCTGGTAAGGCGCTCCCAGTCCGGGTCCGTGGCTTGCATCCGAGCATCTGTGGTCCCCTCGGGCAGGAGCGATGCAGCATGTGCCTGCTTCAAAAATGCACCCAGCCGGTCTTGTGTCGCCACTGCTTCCTGGAGATCTCCATCCAGCTTTTGCATAGCCTTCTGGTACCTGTCCTTCTCCTGTTGGTAGGACTTCTGAAGGTCGGCCTCGTAAGTGTTCCACTGGGCAATCCTTTGCTTCCTCAGTGAGGCTCGCGACCCTCGCCTCGGCCTTCCTGGCCGCATTGATATGCGCCTGAAGGGCTCCAACCAGACTTCCTTCCGGCGGGCCCACCGGCTCCTGCGCGAGAGCTGTGGTAGACGAGGGTGCACTGGGGTTCTCGATCTTCTTGGCATCGTATCTCGGGAATTTGGTGTCCTTGCCATCGCCCTTGCCCTTCCGGTAAGATGGCGACCAAACTCCATGCCAGTAGCGGGAGCCACGCCCTCCCTGGTCTTTCTGCCATCCTCCCTGGTAGTAGTCGCTTCGTCCCATCCGAGACAAGAGCTGCTGCCGCTGTAGCGGGGCCGTGCCGTGATGCACAGCAGGGGAATGAAGTGCCTTGGCACTCACCGGCTTCCCCTGTCGGAGATGCCTTCGAAGGCGGGAGCGGCGCGAGCGCAGATGGCGATGCCACGGAGGGCTAGCGTGGGCCGTTTTGGCCTTGTCGACGCCTCAGTGGGCGCCTCGGGGCAAACAGCTATCCCACTGCGGGGTGTTCTGAGCCCTGCATACATACATACATACATACATACATACATGATGATCATGATGATGATGATGATGACTGAACTTGATGAGTGGTGAATCCTGCTCAGCGATCAAACATTGTCTTTGCCTTCGAATTCAGGTGTAGCGGTGTAACGGTAGTCACTGTTGGTGGGTCTCATGTTTGGCTGTCGTGCCTAGAGAAGTACCAACTGACAGTTTAGGGTTTAGGGTTTGGGGATCAGGCATGCCGGGGTCCAGGGTCGCGATGCGTCATGGCGAGAGCGGTCTTGGGAACGGCTCATAAGTTCTCGAAAGAAGTCACGATATGACCTCACCGCATGTCCCAGAACAGGGCCTGTGAGCAAGTGCTAGGAAGGTCACTTGTGGAGGCCTTGAAAGGTTGAAAATGTAACAGAAGAGGCGAACAAACAGTCGGAATGTGAGGTTGTCATAAGCGGTCGTAGAGCGGGTCGCATGCGAAGCTTTTTGAAGATGTCTCAACTCCAAAGTCCTGACGCCTTGAAAAAAGCATTGCCTATTGCCAGGACTCTTTGCAAGACAGAAGTCGTGAAAACGCATTGTCGTGGTTTCAGCTTGTGCGAAGATAGCCTATCAGCCTATCAAGCGGAACTTGAGAAGATTGTACCCTAAACCCGAAAACCCTGATTCATTTATGATGCTTCTATGAAAAATATGTGTTATGGATTTTTGTACTTTTTTTGAGGGAAACATAAGATGTTGGTCAGTTTTGTATGCTGTTTTTAATGGTACCTGAGCCCTAAACCCTAAACCCTAAAACCCTTGTGAATCTAACCCATTTTTACAGCCTGCTGTATGGAATTCCAATTTTAAGTTTTTGTTTTTAATATTTTTTGTTTTTTGGGGTATGTTTCTGTTGCTGTTTGCCGAAGCTACGCGGCGGCAGGAGATGCTCCCTGGATTGTGTGGGACGTCTTTGACATACAAATTCGGATGCTTGGGGCGATTAGCAATGCCATCCCGAGAGACCGGTGGCTATGGCTAATCACAGAACACAGCAGTGCATAGGGCGTCACCCTGCTCGGGCTGATGATGATGACCCAAATCATTGTTATTGGCCTGCACCTCCGTTGGGTTCGGCCGCTGGCGGCGAGAAAACGGCCGCGCGCCAAACCTGGTTGGGCGATGGTCCTGCTGGCATGGACGTGCTGCACAGTGACTGCAACGGCCGCCCCAACCTTTTCCTCCTATCCAACGGGGTGGGTCCCTTCACAGGCCCCTCGCCAAAGTGATTTGGAGCTATGGAGCTCCGGCCAATTAACCATTGCAGAGCAACTTGCCCGAGAGGCTCAGCGACTTGCCCTAGACCGGCGTTTGTCGAGTGGAGGGCGCGTGCCGCCGGAACTTCGACCTTCAGACCCCCCGGTTTTCCCGCCGCAACCACCGGAGGAGATCCAGCCGCTGCCTGAGGAGATTGAAGATCTGGATTGGCATTGGAGAGACGATGAGGGTGAGGCCACCACCCACATCTCGTTCAGGCTCTTCTCTCCTTTCTTTGAGTCGGAGAGCGTTGACATTGGGATGTCCTTCACCATTGGATGCCGAGAGAGTCCTCGAGTTTGTGCGCGAATCAGCCAGATTGATTATTGACAAGCCATGGCTCAACACAGCCCTCTTCACATGGCCTCAGCTACATGACGACTATGGCAGTGTGCTCATTCTGAGTGGGTTGGAGCCGCGGACAAGGAGGCGCTCGTTTTGGATGCGAGCGCCATCGACCACGGCATCTTCGCCTTCTACCAGTCTGGCCCGTTGACCCGCCACGCTGTGCTACGGCTTTTGGAATACGAAGGCCCAGACGAGGTTGAGGTCTTCGCCTTCGGCGCTTTGACGCCACTCACCCCGGACACCTCGGTCCAGCCACGACCAGGCGGTCTTGTCAAGGTCATCATCCGAGGGGATGCTATCGTCTGGTCGGACCCCATTGACGACCGGCTCCAAGACCGTGGCGGCCGGATACAGACCACTGCGAACACCTCGATGGCCGCCACCTGGATTTTCAGTCGGAGACCGACCAATACTTGCACCAGGTCAGTCGCGGACCCCACCATGCAGTTGGCTTGCCTGATGTTTGGTTACGAGGATGACCAGATATGGCTAAGGGCGCCTACGGAGCAGCCTTCCCACCTTTACTGGAAAGGCAAACTTTTGCGGTAGCAACACAAGCCAACCACCCGAAGGCTGAGCACCGCATTGTCACCCTCGACCTGCGAGGACTGGGACTTTGGCCGCAGTGGGTTGCGGTCAGAGGTGATTCTTTCAAGCCTGGGGACTACGTTGCGGGCCTGCAGATACAGATGATTGACCACTTTTCGCTCGCGGTTCAAGGTGGCCGACGTAGCCGAGAACCTGGAGTACTCTTTATTGAGGATGGCGACCTCGTCGAAGTAATGCTCCGGCGCACCGCGGACATCACCCCGACCCCAACTAGCAGCGAGGCGGACTTCAGCTCCTATGATGGGGGTGATGACAGTGATGACATCCCCGGCTCGGATGACACACAAGATCAACAGCCCCGAGGCCCTGGACCTTATGGACCACCACCGCCAAGGCCTGTCAATGAACGTAGCCGATCGCCCCGCAGGGGAGATGGCGAGGCCTCGGAGCTCACGCGAGTCTGGGACGGGCAATGGCTGACACTTGACCCTTCAGCCTTTCAGCTCAAGAGGGCGACGGTGCAGGCGATCAGCGCTACTGCGCATTGGCTCGATGTCCTTACAGCGCCTGTTGGCAACACGCAGCCCCGCCTCAGCATCTACACGGACGGGTCCTACCACCCGGAGAAGAACATCAGTGGCTTCGCCGTGGTCCTCCTCCTGGAAGCCGAGGGAAGGACAGCATTATTTGGGGCCTTCGGCGACCAGATCCTCGGTAACAGTCACGCCCTTTGGGATACAACGACCCCACCACCATTGACGGCGGAGCAAGCTGGCATTGCGGGTGCCATGCTATGGATGGTGCAGGCCATCCAGTTCGTCCCCATTGAGGCGGCGGTGATTCACTACGACTGCCAGGTGGCAGGGCAAGGAGCCACTGGGAGGTGGAAGACTGGCGCCCCTGACAAGCTCCGCCAACTAGAGAGATATGTCAACGCCCTCCTCCCTGGAGGCCTGCGGCTCGAATATACTCGAGCCCACGTCGGTGATGCGTGGAACGAGCTTGCAGACACACTCGCCAAGCAAGCAGCTCGCGGGAGCAGCAGGGTGCCGAGATTGCTTCTTGCACATGGATCTCTCATGGCTAGCGGCTGAGCTGACCGCAGCCAGGGAAGGTTCCCTGCCCCTACAAGCTGATCGGGGGCTGGTGTGGAACCCGGACTGGGGCCAAGGACAAACTGACCTACGAGGTGACGAGTTGATCCCCACCGTGACGGTCGAAGCGCAGCGATCTGCCGGTGTACAGTACCGCACCAAGGTTCTGACAGTAAATATACAGGGCTACAAGGACAAGATCAAGTACCTGGAACAGCAGCTGCCTCGGCGAGGCTGCCAAATCGCAATATGTTCCAGGAAACCAAGTGTGGTGAGGGCTTTGTGAGTCGGCGAGCTTCCTGCGGATTTCGTCCCCAGCGGACTCGCATTGGGGCACCGCCGTATGGTTCAACAAGATCGAAGGCGCCCTCACCATACAGGGGCAACAGCTTGTGATCGGCGAGGACGACATCGTCATCCTTTGTGCAGAGCCCCGTCTCCTCGCACTTCAAGTCACGAAGCAGGCATTCCGCTTTGGTGTTCTTGCCGGTCACTGCCCGCACTCAGGGCGGCAACAGGAACGTACTGACTTCATGAAACGGCTCCGCTCCCTCCTACGGAGCACCTGCCGGACGGAGGTCATCATTGGCGGTCTCGACGCCAATGCCAGGCCACCGCCGTCATATGCGCAAGTCACAGGTGACCTGGAGTATGGAGAGGCGGACGCCTCGGGACAGCAGTTGGTCGAAGCCCTTCATGAAGACGAACTCTGGGTCCCGTCAACGTTCTCGGCCCTACACCACGGGGACTCGGCGACCTACCAGACCCCCTGCGGCCAGGAGCATCGTATTGACTTCGTTCTGCTCGGAGGTCGCCGAGGACCGGACCAAGTACGCGCTTGGGTTGGCTATGACTTCGACACGGCCAACATCAATGAAGACCACCGTGCGGCTGAGGCGGAGCTCCTCGGGCACACGGCAGCCCACGAGTTTGGCAAGCGCCTCCGCAGGCCGGCATACAATCGGAGTCAGTGCTTACGGAGCAAGGACGACAGACCCTCCGCTGGGCTATGGAACAGTACCGCTCCCCCGGCTGGGAAGTGCATGTCGACTGTCACAGCCAGCACTTCCAAGATTATCTGACTGGCGTCCTTGCACAGTACTTCCCGGAGCAACGACAGGGCCCGCGGGCCACCTACATCGCGGCGGAGACGTGGACGCTCCGCGAGACCAAGTTGGCCTTCAAGGCGAAAGCTCGTCACAGACGCGGTTTCTGGCAGGCGGCCCTCGCCGATGCGTTCAAGCAGTGGGCCACGGCTGTCGACCATATGGTCGAGCAGCAGGTTTGCAAGCAGGGCCTCCTCTACCAGCTCGCGTCCACGGTCATTGGATGGACGACTCACCGCATCAAGCAGGGCATCAGCAGAGGAAAGAACGAATTCCTACGGGGGTTTGTCGGAGAGGGCGCGCAGGGCATTGCCCAAGTAATGCAGCGGCTCCGACAGTCCGGCTTGGGCGGCCGAAAGAACCGCAGGGTTGTCCGACCGCTACGATGGAGACTCTCAGGTCTTGAAGGCGGAGCTCCAGCTTACCGTGCCCAAAGTACAGGTGGCGTGCTCTGCTCTTACCTTTGCCGACCAGGTGGATGAGAAATGAGGTTTTAATTTGTTGGAGGTTCGGCGTCAGTCCATGGCCCTCGCAAGCGGATATGACAACTGAGGCAAGTCGGTGCGCCTTCCCAACCATGCGGATCGGGCAGGGATCCGAAACCGGGAAGACGGCATCATCCGCCCATACCTTTTCTCTGGCTAACTCCGGCGTCCCGTCGCCGGGGCCGGCAAAGGGTCCAACCTCTTCATCATGACTGAGCTCCCCGAACAGGCCTTCCCCGTTGGCCACCTCCGCGATCGTGTCCAGGATGCGGGAGAACAGGTAGGCAAAGATGGCATCCGCCCAACTTTTTGCAGGGCGTCTTCCAGCAGTGGTGGACGCTAGAAAGCGTCCGTCCGCATACTGGCTAACAAACCATGTCCTGAAGTGCATGTCTTTGACAGCACCAACGATCATGGGATGCACTTCCGCCTCTGCCAGGAGGCCACCATCGGTCACAAGTTCCATCATGTGTTGCAGGTCCTCGCCCGATAGGCCGAATCATTGAAAGATACGCACCACCTCACCGTCCTGGGTTATGTCGCCCGTGACCGTCTCGCGGACGACACCGTAGTACGCCGCCTTCAGGTCCAGGAACAATGCTCCCACCGAGCATTGTCTGCCGTGGCATCTGCGGAAGTGACTTTGCAGGTACAGGGCCGCATACGTAATGGGCGCCTGTCGTTTGCTGCCAAGGTGGAGGCCGTGCGGCGTGTTCTGTAGCTGTGGCTGTGCTGCCGCCCTCAGGAGCTTGTGGTATGTTTTGCCAACCGAGCTCGATACACAGAGCGATCGATAGCTTTCGGGGAGGTTGGCCGGCCCTTTGTTCTTGTACGCAGCATAGAGGATGCCGCCCCGCCACTGCATGGGCTGCCGCATCTGGAGCATTGCTTTGGCAAATAAAGGATGCAATGCCGTAGCCATTGAGGCCGGGTCCGCTAATAGAGCCTCCGACGGTATACCGTCCAAGCCCATGGCTTTCCCAGTTGGCGTTTGCCGCAGGGCGTCCATGATGCCGTGCACCGTTGGCAGGGGGCCAATGTCCCATTGGATCGCACTCGCACCCGGGCAGCCGTCATCTTTCTGACTCAAGAAATGCTCGACGCGCAAGGTTTTGCCGTACTCCTGCTCCCCAAAGTGTCCAAGCCAAATCTCATCGCGTTCCGCTCGGGACTGTGCTGCTTCTCCACTGGGCTTGAGAAGGAGCCCGGTCATGCAGCAGTACGTCCACCTTGGAGGAGTGGTTGAGGCGGCTGGTTCCATGAAGGGCGAAGCACGGAGGCGCTTAGCATTGCTGAGCGGTGCCTACGACGCGGGCTTGTTTCAGAATCGCAGAATCGAGCTGACCACCAGGGCGCGGCTGTTTGAAGCCACGGTGCTCCCCACGGCCTTCAACATCTCGATCTGGATGCCTGGTGGAGCGGCATGGAGCAACCTTTGCGAGGGTTTTGCCCGCACTCTCCGCCGAATGCTCGCTCCGCAGGTGCCGGATGGGCAGATGTACAAGGTCCCGCTCACCTTTGTGCACATCCTTATACCGGCTGTTGGCGACTGCCATTGGTGGCCATGAAGCACCGCTTGAGCCTCCTCTGCACCATGATCGAATCGGCGCCTCCGTTGTTGTGGGCGGCGATTCAGGAGGAACAAGGATGGCTACGCGTCATCAGAAATGACCTGGCTGCGCTGCGTGAGGAGGACGTGGCGCTCCCGGGCCTCACGGCCGCGGAGTGGCCGATGTGGAGATCCCTCATTCTGCAGAACAAGGCCGGCTTTAAGTACCGCGTCAAGAAGTACCTCAGAAAGGTCCATGCCCGCGAGAACCAGGCGGAGCTCTACAAGGTGGGGCTCTGGGCCATGTACAAGCAGGCGATGCGCCTGTTGTCAGACGACCGGCCCGACGCCGACCGCTGGCCTTGTCGAGCATGCCGGAAAGGCTTTGCTAGCCGAGCGGGGCTCAGTGTGCACTTCTTCAAATGCCACCGGCGCATGGCGAGCTACAGGGCATGTTTGATGGGCACGCTCTGCCGCGCATGCGGCCGTGAGTTCTGGGCGCAAAATTGGCTGGCGGCCCACCTACAGACGTCCGCCAGCTGTGTGGCCACCCTGCGCGCGGCGGGGATGTGGACGACCGCACCGCCACCGGGGCCAGGTAGCAAGCAGTGGCGCAAGCGGAAGATCGAGGAGTACAACCTGGCACCGGTCGCGCATGTACAGCCGCCAATGCCACGTGCTGTTGATGAATGGTCCGTGGAGGCCAGCGAGGCCTATGCCCTCTGCTCGGAGGTCAGCGATGGTGACCGAGGGCGTACGCGCGAAGAACTACGGACAGTTGCTGCCAGTGCTTTGGCATCACGACCTCTCTACCCGGAGGAGGAGACGGTGCTCAACGCGGACGCCGAGGAGCAGTGACTACGTCAACTTGACGACCCTCCTGGACGACATCCCGGCCGCGCTCTACTACCCCGTACCGACACCGAGTGAAGGTCACGGCCGAAGTGACACCTTCAATGAGTTCGACAAGACCGTCGAGGGATATGACTGGCCGGCTCTCCTCCGCCGGTGCCAGGCTGAGTGTGGGACCTGTGATCATGTACCGCTGTTACTGTCTGGTGGGTGGGAAGTTGAGGACCCCGCTAGGCAGTGGTGCATGGGATTCCTCAACCACGCTTTTGAACCCTTACCTCATTTTCCCAGAAGCAGTGCGCAAAGCGTGGACGAGTGCTTTACAGGCCAAAAGTGCCACGCTAGAGGCACCGAAAGCTTTCTGGGCTTCCCCTTTTTCAGCACCATTCTCGGCGCTGAGGGCGACTTGCAAGCCCTAATTAATTAGCAGCGACGATCTCTGAAAGCATGGAAATGGAAAATGTATGTATGTATGTATGTATGCCAGCAAAGCCCTGCGACCTGCGACATTCTCAGAAATGAGCAGGCGCGCGCAACAAGTTCAACGCCTTCGAGACTTTGGAGGCCTTCCTGCTTCGGTTCTGTGCTGTGAGAAATAATGTGGGAATGGAAAGACGGTGCCATGACTCAAGGAGGATCCGTTGATGAATCCTTTGCCAGCTTAGTTTTAATGATCTCGGCCGAGCTGAAAACTGATCCCCGCGGTCGGCCTCGAGCTTTCCAAAGCGGCACACAAAACGTGGATTTGGCCATTATGCAAGCTAGTTCGACCGCCGAATCTCTAAGTGATCAAGCACAAAAGGACGTGGAAGCCACCGAACTTCTGTGGAACTTTGGCGGATGTGCAAATTGTGGAGGGGAGGGGTTTTGGCACAAGTGCCTTTGCGCGAGGCACTCACATGATAGTAACAAGAACACTGACCACACGTGGCATCCAAGCTGCTCGACATCCAGGTTTCGTCGCTCTGCTCGCAAGCCAACGGAAGGAATCAGTAAAGAGACCCTGGACGCTCGCATGTCGCTCTTTTGTCCCAGTAGCAAGCCCGACCTCATGAATCAGTGCCTGTCCAGTGTGCGAGTCGAAAGAGACCCTGTGGTACCTTGGCTCTTCTGCTATGACCTATAGACGGGTGGTATACGCTGCCCCGACTGCCTCATGCCAAAAGCAACAGAGGCGTCTTCTTTCGCATACGTCCCATGCCCCAGCTCTCGCAGGTGACGCGCACCTTCCAATCTGCCGAGGCCTGGTGTTTGTGACGAGCTGGCGCAGGGTCCTGTTTGGCCATTGCTTGCGCAAGTGCTTGTTCGTTTCGTCGTAGTTGCGACACCCATCGGTGCTTTGGTCTTGAGGCCTCCGGGAAGAAGCCTGCCGCCCAGCCAAGTGAGACAATTTTCCATCGTCGCAGCTCTACGTTCGTGCCGGAACGTTGCCACAAGCACTGCCTGGCTCAGGAAATTCGAGCTGTCGAGCTTGGGCCTGGAGCCAGGCAAGAAGAAGATTGCTCGGGCCTCACCCTTCGTGCCTTCGTGTCCTTGCTCTTGCATCTGACGGCTTGCAGAGAGGGCGAAAGACTTGGAGACATGAAAGCGCAACGCAGCTTAGGACTTTACCGACAAAGGCTGGCCCAGCACTCGCAAGGAGTTGTGGGGGCTTCGGGACGTGACCTGCCTTGATGGGAACCGTCTCATCGAAATTGGAGCTTCTGCCGCAGGTACTGCGTCTCAGTGGGAGGAACATTGGGGCAAAATTTGGTTCATTCAAGGGCGCAGAGACATCCCACCATGGGGTTTGAAATCTTCTCGTACTGCATCTCGCTTTCTTAGCCTCCTGCTTTGAACCGTGCATTGTCTTTGCCTTGAAGTGTGCGTTGGCAACGAACTGACTATCTGACATGGTTGCGGACTCTGGAACATGAAGCCAGAGAGGTCTAGGCCCGGAGGCTTGCTGGAAGATGCAGAACGCTAAAGGATCGACAAATGGCAGGAGCATTCTGACCACTGACGGCTCGTCCGCTGCCCGTGCTGCGCAGGAAGTCATGGCCCGGCTTCGCAGCGGTGGAGAGGCCCGGCGGCATCTCCCATCACGTCGTGCATGTTTGAGTTCGTGCTCCACATTTCGGTTTGCGCATAGTAGGATCTCCCAAGAGACCAGTGCCAGGTCACGCGCCAGCTGACGGAAGCTGGATTCAATGAGGAAGCGGTGGGCAATGCCTGGGCCCGATGTGTCAGCAATCCAATTGCCGGATACCAGCACACGGTAAGGTGCGTTTATTTTTCGGCTGCTTGCTCCCGCTCGCAGGTGGAAGCTGCGCTTGGTTATTTGTCAGATTGCAAGCAAATCGAGGCTCGGAGCCTCACAAGGCTTTACCAGGATGTATACTGACATTTGCGATCAGCAGGGGATGTTGAACTTGATTCGGGTTCTTCGGATGCCCAGCCATGAAGCGAATGGCGAAAGGCAAGGCAACAACTTACAGCCCTTTGTTGCCAGTAGAACAGGTAACGACTTGTCTAGAGCTATTTTTCGAGTTTGACCCGATTAACGAGACCGTCCAAAGAAGATTTGGAGATCGAGTGTTGTCCTTGCACGGCCCCACTATTCGGCTTCTCGAGCTCTTAGGTGCGTTGGCTCGTGTGTCCGTCGGGGGGAGTCGAAACTTCCGGCACGGGGTTCGTTCCTCGTCCGACATCTGCCGCTTTTGAAGAAGATGAATGCCATTGAAGTCCTACTAGTAGCTTCTTTCTGTGCCTCCGATGAGCTCCTGTCCGGTGCAGACCATTGCCCGCATGCTGAAAGCGCTGCGGACTGCCGCCTCCCAGCTCAAAGGGCACGCCTTTAGACCGTGGCCTTGCGTGGCCTTGCCCTCAGGTCGTGAAGGATCGGATCCACCCCTCCTGGCAGCCTGGAGCTCGAGAAGGGGTGCTTGCACTGCTTGTAGAAGTGCTGGAAAAGCTCAGGTTCGCCACCTCCACCGGGCGCTTGACTTGCAGCCAGCCCAATTTGCACAGCTTGGTTGCAGGGAGCAAGGCCTGCCCCACAACGCTAAGATGTCAGACACGGAACGAAACGACTGTGCAGGACATCTACGGTTTGCGAGCTGCCTTCAAGGCACAGCCAGGTCAGCATCTATAACCACAGTGTGCAGCAGATTCTTGTTGCAAGGCAGTTATGGGCAGTCGTTGCGCCAGTATCGAAGCAGGAATGTGTCTACATGTTCGACCCACAATCTTCTACATCCACGCTCTTCGAAGTTAGAAAACATTCTAGCTATGGAGATTGTGCCGTGTCCGAAACTCGAGGGGGTGCAAGCGGGACCCGCATCAAGCAACACTTTAGCTATGCACATGGTGCTGCGGCAGCTCAGAACATGGCTTGCTAAGGTCACAAGCTGGTGCTTGCAGATTACTCCCAGCTTGAGCTGCGCATCCTGGCGCCTCGGTTTCCAATCATTTGTGGCATTCAGGTAAACTCAAAACTGATTGACTTGCAAAAATCTAACGGTCAACATGCTCCCTTGATACCTTGCGAACTCATTGTTTTAGAGTTGTGTTGTGATTCTTACTCAAATGCATCGATGTTGATTGCGGTACCGACATTGCATGCTGGCTTGAGCCCCGCATCTTGGAACGATGTTCAGTGCGCGTAGTGAGGCCCATATCTCCAAGTGCAGGCAGGATGCACTTTATGCTACCTGCAACGCTTCTCCGGTGTTGCCCAGTGCGAAGTAGGTCGGCGAATTGTACCTGGCAGGGTCATGTCGGAAGGTCTGCATGAAGGTGGCGACTACCATGCCCAGGCCGAGTTCAACTAAGCTGTTCAGTTGACAGGTTGCTGGCATGTCCACGAAAGAGCAATGCATGCGTCATGAGTCGGACATCATTGACAGCAGCAGGAAACCATTACGTATAGTTTCGGAAGGTTGCGGTCGAGATGTTTGACCACGTCCGCGAGGCTCTGCTTAGTTGCAGAAGCTTTGCAAGGGAGTGTGTATATGGAAAGTCGAGACAAGTGGTTGATAGACCCGGAGAAAGCAGCGTGTGTCACTAGCAATTAGACTAGAGCTTCTTTGCAGCCAGACATCAGCAAAGCGAGAAGGCCGTGGAGAAAGGTGATGTCACGATGGACAACGATGGCGCGCGGAGTGTAAGGCAAAGCCCCTAAAGTGAATGCTGCTGTGTGGCTTCGGCATGTCAGCACCAGCAAAATAACGACAACCCACTGATTCAGAGGTCACGTTGCAAAATTTGCAGAGGCATTCTGCAGAAGCTGCGTTAGTGCACTGCTTCAGGGATTGAGGCTCAAGAGTCCACGGATAGGCAGGGATTGGTTCTGCGCTGCCTTTCCATCCCCCTCGCAATCATGGGGGTCATGGCACTTCGGCTGCAAGAGTGAACCTCGCAGATGCTAGATGGGGTGAAGTTTCACTCGCCTAAGGACCTCACTGCAGGAGATCTTGTGCCCGAGAAGGGCGAGGCCAGGTTAGGGCTGAGCCATGTGCGCGAAGCACGAACGGACGAACAACAATCTCCGAAGCCCCTTCTGCTTTGTGCAACATGTCAACAGCTTTTTGCCTTGCCTGTCGCCCTGTGCCAGAAAAAATGCTGCTGCTGTTGCTGCGGCTGCTTCGGCTTCATCGTCTTCATTCTCTTCATCACTTCTTTCCAGCAGGCCAGCCCGTAGAAGAACAGCACACGGAGGTACTGGTAGAGATAAGCAATGCTGCCTCGTGGCCGATTTCCGGATTGTGCTGCAGTGCACGCACGCGTAAGCTCCAGTTACATCGTTCGTTTGTCGTTTGTGGACAAACCGAGGGTATCAAAGGGCGATCTTTGTGGAACGCTTGGATCCTCCTCCCAGTTTGTAGCTTGCAACAGCCAGAAATGCCATTGAGCTGTCTTTGGATGCAGTCGCAAGCATACAAGTTCTTTTTGGCGGACAGGGTTTGTCCCGAACCTCCCGACAGAACGTGCTTGGGAATTGCCGACATAAGAGTGGCAAGTTGCTGAGCAACCAGAGTCTATGGAAGCCTTCGTGCTCCAGGTTTCACTGAAGAGTTAAGGTGTATACCTTTCCGCCGGAGTGTAAGTTACGGTTCAGCGGCAGCATTGCGACGCTAGCTGAGACGTTTTGATATTATTAGCAATCTCAGACATAGCTCGGCGAAAGTAGCGTCCCAGCTGGCTGGCTCGTAATGTCCGCCCTGCATAGCAATTCCCGTGGAGCATGTTCTCAGGTTAATCGGCTGCATGCGGGGCTCCTGAGAAACAGCCTCACCGGTGAGGTGGGCTTAGAGCGCCCGGCGCCCAGAACACAGCCTCCAGTTCCCTGAGTTAGATGCCGCATCAAGTTGCGCAGATGTGAACATACGCGAAAAAATAGGCCACGAATGGTACATATGCATATATATATAGATTTATTTTTTATCGTCTATCTATCTGTCTATCTATGAATCTATCTATTATATCTATGCTTGCACGCACATACATACACGTGTGCACATGTAGATGATATTCATGTGCTTTGGTGTATACAAGTAGCAAGTACACAACAACCAAGTACAGCAAATACACACGGAGTGCATAGGTGTGTAAATGTACATATCTAGACACCTTCACATGTCATGTATACATGTACCGATAGGTCCATTGATATGACAGGTCAAGGAGTTTCTTGTGCCATCTGAATCTACACGCTAGGTGGCCAAAGGGTAGATCGGGCCGCATTGAGTTTGGCGCCCCTGCATGTCGCAGTCATCACGACTTGCAGGAATTGCAGAGTTACAAGGTTTAAAAAATCGGCAAGATCGAACGTTGGAGTCTGGAAAAGCCAGCAGCCCATGCTGGTATTGTCAGGAGCATACTTGCAGGGGCGACGCCTGGCTGCAGACCATGGCAGATCGATTGATGTAGATTGCGCGTTCCTCATTGAACCCTCTGTTCGTGGATACCAGCCAAGGTTACTTCGTGGGGTTTTGGAACGAGTTCTTGCACTTTCCCACAACTCTCAACACAATTGTTTCTTGGCCCGGTGACAGGTGAGGCAGCTAAATGCATTCCTGCTTTGACCATCTTCGTGGGTCTACTTCATAGTTTGTCCGAGGAATTCGCCGACGAAGCAGTCGAAGAAGGAGTGCAACAGCTGGGCAAGCTCAGGCTCGTTGCTGGGCTCCGGGAAGTGCAAGTCACACCGACAAGTGTAACTACAGAGAGCCAACTTGTGCAACCACCCACTTGCAAGCAGCTTTCCTATGAACTGTGACTGTGCCAGGTCGCGCGACAAGGACGGCAAGCAGATTTGGCTAGATGTGTCTGTCCAGCAGCCTTTCTGAATACATACATTCAGTCCCATGGTTTGTGCGTGCCTTGTGTGGTAAACTCAATCCGGAGCGATTCTTGCACTGCAGCCACTGCTCAAAAACAACGCTTCTTGGTTTCGATCGCGAAGTTGGTGCCTGTTGGATTTCAGTACTTGCAGCAGGCGCCTTTGTTGTTTTGCTCTGCGCTGGGCCTTGGTAAACCCCTGCAGCCCAAGGTATCGGATCTATCCGGAAGAGCTGCCGCAAATCTACAGGCCGACATGTGGTTGCCGGTTGTGCAGCGCCATGCCAAGACATGCGAGCACATGTGTCCACGCATCCTTGAACAAGCAAGCCAGAGGTGTTCAGCTTGGACTCCGACCAAAGGATTGGTCCGAAATGATAGTTACTAGATTCACTAGATGCCAGGGAGATGACGAAGGTGTACGAAGATGTCTACATCTCGGAGCTTCGAGGACGCCCATCTCTCTTTCCCCACGCATTCGGAAGCATCCTGGATGGCTCAAGCTGTGGTGTAAACCAGGGTTGAAGCAAGTGTTCGTGAAGCAAGTCTCCGAAGCTTTGGGATGTATGCACCCCGGGAGGAGCTCTGCAGCAGGTCACGAATGAGTTCGCTATTGACCAGGCTGGTTATAGTGGTAGGGGCAAAGGAGAAAACTGGGCTCCTTCATGCGAACGTTTCAGATATCTCTTTTCTGCCCAGCGGTTTCAAGTTTCCTGCTCGAGTCAAGAAATAGATTCTCAGGCTTGGAGAGATTATCCCAGCGTGCAGAAGAAGATGCACGATGTGTGCAAGGCCGTTCTACTACAACGCCACGCAGAGTGCCTCCTGTCCAGACCAGCATAGGGGTGCTGTCATCCCTGCTCGCCCTGCTCCTCGAGTTCCCTGCCTAGGTTGGGGCCTTCAGCTCTGGGGCATCCGTTTGCAAGTGGATTCTTGGCCGGTACCAGACGTGATCCCAAATAGACTGCGATTGCTCATTTCGCGCAGGATCCTGCTTAGTTTTGTCAAACTACCGTAGCAGAAGCTGCTAGTCAGCCGTGTGTGTGTGTGTGACTTTGCAGTTCTGCTTTTTGGCTGCTTTGCTATTCGGCCTGCCCAGCGTGGGAACCCGAAAGGAATACGAGAATCAGCTCATCCGAACGCAGGTGAGGAAGCTCGGCGGTAACGATTGCAATCGTGAGTCCAGCCTGGTTCACGTGTTAAGTGCTGCTCTTGAGAGCGGAGACGTTTCGGCATCCCGTATTCCTCTCGCTCAGGAAGCAAGCAGAGGAAACCGCGAGAGCAACACAGCTTCAGACAGAGTACCGCCAGAAGACCGAGGTGGATCGGCCGGCAGTTGTCACACGTATTCTCCCGAAGAGAGATGATGAAGGGTCATTCGAACGGGACCCGGAGAGACAGACTGGTCATTCTTGCGTCTGGTGTTGCAGCTGCAACAGATTCCCCTGTGTCAGCGTTGGTAAGGTCATACTGGCCGAATATGCGCTCGCCTTAACAATGCCTGACGAGGCTTCAAGGATCTCAGATTTGGCTGGATGTTTGCAGGCTTCAAGGCGGCTCTCGGGAATGGTTGGTATGATTCATGCACCACATGCTGTGGGATGTTTCGTCTACCATACTACTGTAGATCTGCAAGCAGGCTCTTAAAGAGAGCGGTCATTGGATGGTTCGAGTTGGCAGACATGTGGATCTGTGCAGCTCCTTTGGAGGTGTTGTGAACTTGAACCCATGGCTCGGCCATGCAGAAACATCCAATCGTTATGTTCAGTTTCAGCCAAGGTTGCCAACGTGAACCTTCTCTGAATGTGGCGTCACACCGTTACACCCTAATTGCCTGGTGAAAGTAATCTACTGAGAGGTGAATCGGTTTTTTCTCTTCAGCGGGCTTGTAGTGCAGTACGCCGCTGCGAGTGAATCTTGTTGACGGTCGTACTCCAGCTTTGCTTTCTTCCGCGCGGCGCACTCGTGGGAGCAAGGACAATCATCAACCAGAAGGGTGTTGCCGACAAGAACCGGATAGAACGTGACTCCGTAAGTGCCGCACAGTCGGCGTTGGTGACAGCACAAGGAGAAGTGTTGCTCGTCTGAAAAACACGAGGGTTGTAAGCACTACCCCAATCAAGGATAAAAGACAGCAGCGGTACAGCTGAGGCTGAAAATTGTCCAGGATGAGGTGAAGCTGAACGCCACCGAATGGATGCCCGAAAGGATCATGACTCCAGAACAGCTTGCACCCCGACAAAGTCGACAGCTTGGGGTTCTTTGATTGCCGCACCCGCTCAGCACTGCACCGTTTGTGTATTTATTGGTAGGGAAGATGGGGGACTGCGGTAACATTGAGGTACAATACCAGCGGATACTAATGCTGAAGAACAAGAAGAATGCGAGCCCTGGCTGCATTTTCTCCAACTCTGAGGCTTGAATTGTCGTCCCGCATTCAATACAGCTCCAAGGAATTTCGCAGTGAAGTCCATCGGGCAGTCGCAGAAACTTGCTCTACGTTGAGGACACCTGCAAGTTGTAGAATGAAGCCGGGGACTCTTGTAGCGATGATCTCGATAGAGCAGCCATCCTGGAAACTGCTGAAGCATGCCGCCGCCTCCGATGTAGAAGCGCATTCAGCTCTGGCAGGCGCTGCGACGTCGCACCACGACGGCAGACGATGAGCCTTCCGCTGCATCGCGTTCGTTTTGAGTTTAAGGGTGGTGCAGAGATGCTGTCTGGTGACTCGCTGCGTCCACTAGAAGAGTCCCTGTTCTCATGGGTTGATACCAGGCAGATGTGCTGGCAGTTCCACGCGTGAGAGGGCCGCGGTGCATCCTCTCTGGGTACTGCATGCTGGCATTTGTAAGCGGGGCCTTATATGGAATGTCCCAGAGTGCCTTCACCTTCAGGAGAAAGTGCAGCTAGCACCCTCACCCACAAGCATGCGCCCGCCTCTTGAATTTGAAGCGCAGGCGCTCATTGCACGCGCTTGAGTGAGCATGCAGTGCTGGTCTCTGGGGCCTGCTACCGGTGCACACAGCAGAAAGCAGCCAGGAATGTATTCCGTATGCTAGAGTCAGCGGATACATGGACGGATGGCACGCTCACCCAGGAGTTTGCTGGCCTGCCGGCACAGCCACCGGCAGCCCCTAGCAAGGCTTTTGCTGCGTTGGTCTTTGTCGTTTCTGCTGCATATTCCAATCGTGAAACACGGTCGTCATGACATTGGAGACACTGTCCAAGGCTTTGCAGTGTCTTCTTGTGTGCTCACTGTTGGGCATGGAAAGTTGCAGTGGCCTGACAGCCGTGCCTGGAAGTGTCACTGTGTGGTCCTCTGTTTCGTGGGCAGCTTGCTGTCGTTTTGTGCCGATGCTAAATGTGGCCGCATTGAAACATCTCACGACAATCAAGCAGCTCGTCATATATTATCCACATTTATCCTTCATTAATCTTCATTACCTACCGATCGATCTGTCTCTCCATGGAACCTGCTGTCCGCAATCAGTATCTGCAAGCCGGCTGGAAAACCCGCAAGCCCGCAAACGTGGGAATGAGGGTGAAGCTTTGCTGCCGGCTTCAGCAGATTCGGCTTGAAGCCTGGGGGAAGTCACTACGTCACTACGATTTCCCTCCGAAGCTTCGACTGTCACGTGAAGGTCGGAGGCGTGTTGGGCGTTCCGAGTTCTGAATGTCCTCACAAAGTGCCGATTGTTTCGGTTCAGGAACTAGTTGCTACTTGGCATACGAAGCATGATGGCGAAATGTTTCGACTGAGGTGCGAGGCTTTGTTTACAAGTTCAACAGCTCCAGCCAAATGTTGCGACAGAGCTGCAGCGACACCGGAAAGAGCGTGCCTGCTTTCAGCCTGCAGTGCCTGGAGCCAGACTGACTGCTGGGATTCCGGTTTCCCGCTCTGTTTAGGTTAGCTGTTGGAGCCCGCATGTCCAGAGCAAGCTGTAGCGGCAGCACCATGAGCAACATTGCCTCGCTTCAGTGGTTCTGAGTCAGTTCTGAGGGCTTGCGCATATCTCTGCAAGTGGAAGTCTGTTGAGGTCCGTCTTCCCGGAGGAGCGGAACAGGGCCAAGGCGGTGAACTTTGGCAGCGGGCCTGAGAAAGGCAAGTTTAGAGTGCCGGACCTCGTGCACTCGTCGCAGATGCGTATCTTGGGTCCCCGTCACTCGCCTTCCCCTCAGAGCTCAGGCATCATATACGGCATGACGGACTCACGCTTGGCAGAGGAGCTTCGGCATGCTTCGGCTCAGGGAGCAGACGGCATGAAGATTACAAAGACTGAACATGTCATGTACGTTGATCTTTGAGAGGATTTGGAAATGCCCCGAGAAGAAGCGACAGCCCTGATGGAGGCGGGCTCATTGTGTGCTCTGCCCACGTATGCTGTCGCCGTAGCTGCAGTAGCAAGCACTACCCCACTCTCGTTTCAACGCTTGAGTGGGAGCTGAAGGCTTGGTTCTCGAGCAAGCCGATGGTTAGGAGGCGGAGCTTTGTTATTGTTTCGCAGCCCAGCAGAACCATGTGCATTCGTGCGAATTAAAACGAACTGGTGTCTTCAGATGTTTTGCGGGAACATGGAGAGTATACACTTAAGGCTTAGGATTTTTCTTGTTTTTGGTATGTGCGTGTATATATATATAATGTCTGTGTGTGTGTGGCTGTCTACATATATACTCCCAGAAAGTTATGTGTTTGTGTGTGCATGCGTGTTTGTGTGTGCGTTTGTCCGGTGAGTAATTCATACAGCCGTGGATGCAGCACACAACATGTATACCTCTCCGCAACGACGTGATTTGGACGAAGCTGACAGCAGCCAACGTATGTAGAACAGAGTGACATCGGAGACTCAGTCAATGACAAAAAGTTTGAGGGTGACTCCTCGTGCCCGATGTGCTCACTGCCCAAAAGGGACTGAACAAAAGATGGTTTTAGAGTTGTCTGGAAATTTTGCCGTGCTGCCAGCTGGAAGAAGCGGGTGGAGGAGCACGCGCAGCAGGAACGAATCTCCTTGTCCTTGCTTGGCAGAGAGCGACATCTGCCACTTTCTCAGCAAGCTTCTTTGCTATGTGGCAGCGTTCTTTTGGGAGCCAGATCCTGTCGCAGTCTGCATTGTGCTGTGCATGGACATGGATGCAGCTGACAGTGCCAAGGCATCTTCTTGACGACCAGGCGTCAGCCTACCATCGTGAAAGCCGCGGTCCCAGCTGTCAGAGATCTCCGTGCGGATTTGCGAGCAGCACCGGACTTGCCCGTCCTTCGTGATTTCAACGCAGCCCCTGCTGCAGAATCGAAGCGGGCGGCAGTGAACTTCGCCATCCAGGGCTCTGCTGCCGACATTGTTACGGCCTGGGAGCTTGTTGTGCCAAGCTAGGCCAAACTGTAACAAGTCTGGGGATTCGGGATGGGTAGGTCATTTCGGGTTTACACGAAGCATGTTGTGACAGCGCATGAACGGGTGAACGATGCATGAAGTTTCGGTTAGGCGCACTTCTAGTCAGTGTTTTGCCTGTTCACGAACTTGTCGTCGCCGACCCTTGTGCCGATTAGTGGACAGGCCGTCATGCTTCAGCTTGAGAACTGCCAAGAGCTCAAGAAGATGGGGTACCACCTCATCATGCAGGCCGATCAAACTTGGTTGGGCCTTGGTCGTTCCTGTCACCTTGGCTTCGTGCTATCAGACTGTCGTAGACTGTCCATGGTTGGCTTAGCCAGAAACCGGTGCAGGTGCACGACGAGATCATTTTGGAGGGCCCTGATCAGCACGCTGAAAAGGCCAGCTATGGATCCCAAGACTGTCCCCCTGTGCGAAATGTTGAAAGCCGCCGCAGCACCTCTGAAAGCTGGACGTGCTAATCGTTAGAAAGGCTCTTTGACCACACCCAGCCTCAGAAATCGGACCTCCGGGTCACCCCTGTTTAGTCAGCCTGGCAGCAACCACATGAAAACTCAGCATGGTGTTCGAATTTGTGTATTCGTGCTTCAGGCAGCTGGAATCTTGAAGGAGATCATGAGCACGCCCTTTAAGGACGGAACAACAAGGGGAATTGTGGTATGATGTAGGCCGAGACGCAGTGCTTTCGCTCGGCTTCACGCAATGAGGACATCGCGCCATCCTACGAGTTCCTTGTCCCACTGGAGGCGCAGAATCCTGAACAGCCAGGGAGCCTGAATTGCAGCCTTCGGAGTCCGGTACACACTTGATGGCTCTTACCCTGCCCTTGACATCACCAGGTAAACATTGCTATCGGGGACACACTCCAAGCGAAGGCGCCTCAGCTGCATCTCGGTAGAGAGTCTTCCGTGCACGCTGTCCGGGTCCTCGCAGGCATGACGCCTCGAACTGCTCTGGCCTCGCTGAGGGGGTATTCGTAGCTTCTGGCTCATGAAACTGGAGGCGGAGCCGCTCATCTGTCGCAGGTCTCTGTTTTCTTGGACCAGCGGCACTGGCAAAAAGCCTCGTTTATGAGATCGGAAACATATATGGGGACGATAATAAAGAATCGACGAGATCGAGATGAACGCTTAGGTTCTGTTTTAGACAGGATCAACGGTAATAGCGACTCATAAGCCGGAAGCACTTGGGGTCAGTGGCTGAGCGGCTGAGCTGTCGATACATCGATTTATAGCCGGACTCTGCCGGCTGGCGTCTACGACTCTAAGATCTGGACTCAGTCTGGAAGGGAGATCTCTCTAACAGTTTCTTCTTCAGTCTTTGCTCAGTCGAAGCCACTGACATTTATCGACAAACCCGGGGAAATGGAGTTTGAAGGACACTTAAGCTCCTAATACTGCAGTCAATTCGACGCGGGACTTCCTAGCATCTACCGTACAGAGCCGGGCTCGGCAAGAAAAGTCTTTCAGTTCTCCATGCACCTTTGCTCATCCCAAGCCCACCAAGCCCGCTGCATGTCCTTGGGCGTTCCCCACAGCACCAGCGACAGCCAGTTCACAAGTTTGTTCTTCTGCCCATGCCCGCTTGCGAGGACCACTCCCTCCGGGCGCCTTGGCGAGACTTTTGTGTATAGGCAGGCTATCATTCGAGCGGGTTTGTTGAGCTCCAGCTCGGTGACAGCTGGCTTTCTGTTTAAAGTTGTGTTTGCAGGGTAGATGTCCGATTTTCTGTGATGCTCTGCTACAACCTTTACTACAGCAATGGTGCACAGGCATGCATCAGTGCGCGTCTCTGCGTGTGTGTGTGTGTGTACACACACACACACACGGACAGACGAAGGCGGCCAGGAGACACCCACACCCACGCACCAAAGTCTGTCCTGAGTTTGACTTGGCTGATGGTGACAACGATGGGCACGTAAATGCATCACCGCGTCACATGGTTGCCAGCTCCTTTCTTGCCTGGCTCACCGGTCTCGTGTAACAACAGGGGTTAAAGTCGCTGCGGGGCAAAACATTTCGCACAATGTTGCCTAATGTAATAAGAAATAAGATAGAGTTTTTCAGGCACCCCGGACATGTGTGAGACAATGTTTTCAGTTGCACTCCTCCCAACGCCCCCTATGCTCAAGAGGAGAAGAAGACTCGTGCACATGTGCATGTGCAGGTGTCCGTTTGGGTGATTCATTCCTTCGTTCTTTTCACAAGCACACACAGATACCTTCATGCGTACGTGCATGCATGCATCCGGCAGGTGCGGCAGCGGGAGGCAACACATATATACTTACCATGTCTTACCATGCAACTGTAATAAGTTACCGAGCTGGCCGCCTGATCTTCTACACGTACGTACTTACACACGTACGTAATCGGACGTACATGCTTACATGTGTGCAGACGCATATGCAGAAATGCCGGGGTCAGTGTGTATGGATGCTTCTTGGGTTCAGCTTCGGCCGCTTCCTGGTGGCAGGAGGCACTCGGATTCGAGCAGTTCGAGCCCTCCGGCAAGCCGGGAGCAAAGGCCGCTGCCAGAGAGAGACAGAGAGCCCTTCCCTAGGTCTTAGGTCCTAGGTGGGCTACAACGCAAACTACAAACCCAGCGCCAAGCTGCCAAGCCAACGCCAACGCTGACCCCGACGGGGCGGAGGTGGCACAAGCAGTAACAAGCCGCAGCTGCAGAACAACCGGGGCCAACAAGTGGGGGCCACCGCAGAAGACAAGCTGAGCCACCAACCACATCCACTACTGTACCACCACATCAACCGTAGCCTGCACAGAGGAAGGAGATGGAGAAGACGAACCCGGGCAAACTCCAGGAGAGGAGATGTGTGGGAGACCCGCAGACGCAGAAGAACACCAGTACTGCAGAAGAGGGGGGGACAAACCACAGCAGAGCCAGCATTTCGCAGGACAGGCCGCAGACAACGACACAGGGGGAAGCTGCACACCATAGGAAACAAGTGGGGGAACAGCATCTGTCGAAGGACTTAGGATTAGCCTTAGAGGGCGCGGCGATGAGCAAGCCCGACCCAAGTATGTAGTGGGTATACAGCAAGTGGCAAAGGTTTTGTTCCGGTGGTGAGGGGCGTTCGGAACTGTCCCGAGGGTTCTTACGACAGGCGGCTGCCCATTGTCACACGAGAACAACCTGGTCATGCAGAGGCATGGCAGCTGATATTTCACGTCCGTGCCGCTGCAATGGTGCAAGCTGCGAAAGTGCAGAAGTGTTACTGCACTGGGCCTTTTTCCTTAAGAAAGAGTAAGTTAGATTAAGACAAGTGACTTCGTAGATGGTGGCCGGTTGGTGATTGTGTGGTAGTTGTTCTTGTTTTCTTTGCGCGTCCCACTGGCTTTCATGCCGTTGTCCTCTGACATGCAATGCGGCCTTGCCCTGTGCCTGTGAAGGGTTTTCCAGTTGCTCCAGAAAGACTTTGACATGTCGTCACGTGCCAAAACAATCCAAAGCATTCAAGGCTTGTCACTTCTCAATGGCGTAGCTCCGGCATTGATGTTGCAAGCATCGTGAGTAATCTCTCCTGTGTGTTGTGCAAAACTACCCAACGCCGGATCAGTTGCCACAGTCTCGTGCTGTACAGGTGCCGAAAAGGGACGGTCGTGCCCCGTCGCTCCGGACGGCTGGAGCAGTGCACGGGTCCCAGTATGAGCGGCATCGCACCCCGCAGCCTTCTCAAGCTTTGATCGCAGCGCTGGCGCACACCATCTGCTCTCGCCGTTAACAGACCTTCAGATGAAGCCATCGCAAGCCGGCAGTGGTTGTCACGCAGAACGCAAGCGCAAATACCATGCGCATTGGGGGCTTTTGGCTCGAAAGATCCCCGATCCCGGAAGCGGCACGGGCGTGGGACACGGGCGTGGGACCAGGATGGGTTTCCTGTGTCCAGGCTGCATCCCTCTTGATCAGTGCTTTGGTCGGTCGTGGAGACGAATGAGCAACTCAGGCGACAAATAGGCTTCTGGAAGAAGACTTCTTCGGCGGTTGTCCCGTTCGACCAGGAAGCTCTGTGCGATAGACGGAATGAGGCGTGGAAAGCTTGCCGTTCGAGATTTTCCGGATTGTCCAGCTGTACGCCAGCAACCGGCACGAGGTTAAGCTGCTGACTCCGGATGCGCGGTCCAAGCTGGGGAGCACCAGCAACAGCACCGCTTGCTCCGACGATGCTGCTTGTTATGATTTCACGACCACTTGAAAGAAGTCATACGGCTTGCAGAGATGTGTGCCCGAACAGTGCGGACGCGCACCTGGAGCCTGGAGCTAGCAGTCCCGAGTTGCTTTTCCACGCGCTTGTGCTGGCATGCAGCTGCAGGAGGGAAGCAATCAGAGAATCATGGCACCAGCACACCATCTAGCCTTGCGAATGACTGGAAGCACCAATTGAGGTAATGCATCGCCCCGAGCTTCGGACACCCACACCCGGGTCCAGCCCGTCGGAATCGCTGCTTTGCTGGCATCCGGTCATATGCCATGGCTCAGAGGTGCTGGTAGGAGCTTGGGTTTGTGCTCGCTGGCTTTAAACCAGAGGTGTTTTATTTGGGGAATACCTGGTTCGCATATGACATATGTACCTGGGTTCCGACAGCTGTACGTCATGCTGGCCAAAGGGCTTGAGATTGTGCAGGGGAAGGACGGTTGGTGTAAAGCACCAGGATCTGTCATCATTGCAACTCAGCGTGGATGAGAGAGGAGGGCAGAGAATGTACGTGGATGCGTGCTCTCGGGTCTGCAAGTAGGAGAATGAAGGTGCACAAGTCAGTTGTAGAAGTAAGTCGGTGTGCGCGCGCGTGTGTGTGTGTGCGCGGGTGTGTGTGTGTGTGTGTGTGCGTGTGTGTGTCTGTCTGTGTCGAGTTTGAGTGAGCATAATGTTCTTCGGACTTCGATTTTCGTTCTGTATCCGAACAAGGAGCACTTCAGCTCAAAGTCCACATGTGCCAAGATTTAGCGTAAGTGTTTGGGTTGGCCATAATTGCGACAAGGAAACGCAAGTCTCTGGAGAGAGAAGCCGCCAGCATGATTTGCGAAGCTAGACCACATAGCTCCACTGTCACTCGATTGCCGAGGACTTGCTCGTATGCCACTGGATCCGCCAATGTTTCGATGGACCCACCGTCAAGCCCACTAGCAGACTCGGAGGAGGCCTTTCGGATGGTACCCTATACAGCATAAGCAAGACATGTCAAACATGCAGTGATGTTGCCTGCAAGCAATCCGACGGCAGAGGTGTAAATTCAGGCAGCGAAGGAGAAACTTCCCAACACAACTCGACTCCTCAGGACGATCGCAGGACTTCACTGCGCTCCACCGCCGTCGCACCCCCGCATTCCCCACGCGTGGTTGAGGAAGTGCTGCAAGACTCGACGAAGGAAGCACAGCCACTCGCGGTCAGGGTCGCTGGACGTCGATATTCAGAAAGTCGAATGGATAGCACCAAGCGCATAGAAGGAGCATGCAGATTGCGCAACAGCGTGGAGCCTGAAGGAAACCATTACCCTCGATTTCAAGCTGCCGCCAAGCGAGCCAATGCCTGAGTCCGTTGAAAAGGGTGCATTATGGTTGCGCACCACCCATCGCCCCTTCCCTCTGCCCCCAATCAATGCTTTTTCCCGGGAAAGGTTGGGTCGTTTAGGCCTCAACCCCGCTCCCCTCTGTGGAGGAACAGGTTTTTGCCTTGAGCTGTTTAGTTCCTCGCCCCCCTGTATGGAATGGTTGAGTTGTTTAGGCTGTGCTCGTCTTCCGACATTTGCTTCAGTGAACCTTGTGTGGCTTTAGTGTTGCTTGTTCGCGAGGCTTCACGCTGTGTGTTCGGTTTGGCAACTTGCTTCTTTAGTGCATCGCCCAGGATTTATGCAGCCATTGCCGCAGAGCTTCTTGGACATCTTGCGGTTCATGGAGTTGAGATCGGTTCTGCATGTGTAAAGAACTGATGCCAGTGGTGCTTGCGAGCTTCTCAGGGAATCAGCGCCGTAAGGTTTGGTGAGGAGACTGCATCCCTTCTGCAGTCTACGAAGTGGGACAAGAGGCAGCGCTCGCTGCAGTCGCGCCTCGGCCTTCTGAGATGATTAAGCGGACGTTTGCGCAATTTTGTGATGTGAGGATTTCAGCGGTGCTCAACGGCAGTGACCTGGAAGGCTCCGCAAGAATCAGTGAGCTCGTGTGGCTCTCAAGCATCGTCCTCGTTTGTGCGAGGGGTTGCTCTGCCGGGATCTGCCAGTGCTTCGACGAAGGGCTTGTTCCGTCACCCAGCAGCAGTTGGTCCGTTCTTCGCTTATCCCCTGGACTCGGCCTTGCGGCGCTTGTGCAGCGACGGGCTAGACCCATGTCTTAGCTTTGCCGATTTGTTTTGGTCAGGTGAGCGAGCAGCTGCTTGGAGAGTCAGCTGCCTTGTCCTGAATCATGTGCTGAGGGACAAGGCCTGCTGGCTTCAGCCTGGTTATGTCCGGACCTGGCAGATTCCAGAATCTTCTGACTGCGAGGTGAATTCAAGCTTGAGGGATTAGCCGTGCCAGTGTGGCAGGTTATCCCCGTTGGCTTGACGGCCTTGGAGCTATTTCGGGACTGGAGCAGTTGCATAGGTCGCAAAATGTCGCAAATCAATGGGCAAGCCAGATTAATCTGAAGGACACCTTCCAGAATATCGATGTGAGCATCTCAGCTGCCCAGGCCTCCCAATGATGCCGCCTGTGCTTGAACGGACGTTGCATTGTGTGAAGCCCGAACCGTCGGGCAGGTGCAGCATGCAGTCTCCGTCCTCATCGAACATGTCATGTTCCGAATTGGTGACTCCAATGTGCGGTTGCATGCTGCTCGGCATATTGGTCGAAGAGCGGGGCCTCTCAAAAGAGCCTGAGATGTCATGGCCCGATGGCACCTAGACCTAGCATACTCCAACAGTTTGAACGTTACGGCAAATAAAGCTTCCACATCCATGCTTAGTAGCAGCAGCAAGTACAAAGCCCAGCGAAACTGAGCGAAAGAGCACGTACGCACGTTTTATGGATCCGGCGGGCTAGCAGCAGCATATCGAGTATCATATGCTCCTGACTAGTGACCAGTGCCGTGCAACTTGCCAGTGTCCCATGTCGTTTGTGCGTGTGTTTCAGAGCCTGCTGCGGAGAAAGGCTTTCTTTCTGGCGACAGTTTTTGAACATGCACAGGTGCTGTGCAAGTATTCTCACAAGCATAGGGGGACCGTAGACAGACAAATGAGTGCAGGAATGCATGGATACAGGCCTATGTTTGCGTCCAAGGAAGGTGCTCGACGTGACCTCGTTTTTGCTGCGTCCCGCCAGCTTTTGGGCATTGGAGGCCTGTTGAAACTCAACCAGCACAATAGTATGCATGCTCACGTCCTTGACGTGAGACACCGCACAAAATATCGCTCCAACACCTGTAGTATATAGTGGTTTGGGCGCATACATAAGCGGGCAGCCCCTTGAAACTGCTCTTGCTGCAGGTGTCCTCGATCGACTGCAGCAGCGGCTGGAGTCATGGTCAGATTAAAACACCCAATGCACATTGCACGCGGTTACATATGGCTGTAATCTGCCACGGTAAAGGTTGCTTCGAAAGTATAAGTCAGAGCGGTCGATGCAGCATAAGCGGTAAGAGTGACGGTTCTTCCTTAGCCGTAGTGCTTTAGCATTTTGCTAAGCATGTCTTGTGATTTCAGCTTCGCCGACATCGATTGATTGTTTGACCGGGGCTGCGCACTGTGCCGTCACAACTTCGCCAGGAAACCGCACCTCCCAAGGGAGGCGAGCGCAACAAGGTGCTATTCGGTGTCCTCGACACGGCGCCGCGACCGAATTTTGCCACGATTCTGTGTGGCCGGCACTGCATGCACCTCTTGGCTAATATCAGAGTTGCAAAATGCTTAGTGACCTGCTCTTGAATCGCTCTTGCAGGTCGCAGAGATCATCCGAAGCTACTCGGAGTCATCTTCCACCGGCCCACCCAGCCCTCGCAGCTGGTCAGGAAGGGCTTCATCAGGGATTGAAAGTTAAAGGCTGAAAGGCGTTCCCTTTTTCCTCGGAACAAGAGACACCACAACGTGATCTCTTCTTGCGACCTCATGGCGAAGGCGTGATGTTTCTGGCCAGCTGCTGTGGCAAGTTGTTCTGGGTACGAAAGTAGGATACGGGTTCGATCGGCGGAAGACATCGAGCCAGTGTCGTGCTACTGGAACTTTCTGTCTCTTGGTGGACCAAGACACTTGGAGCATCGACGTCATCAGTGGCTTCATTGCAGCCGGAATGGAGGCCAGAGTCCCGTCTAGACACCATGGTACACACTTCAAAACACGGGCGCCCCTGATATATTGCCAGTGCGTTCTGTGTTTGGCAGGAATCCCTTGGCCCACGCGTGCGGAATAGCTCCGTAGCCTCTTGGATGGAGCAAGACTTTTGCCGCGAGCTCTTCGAGAATTGTTTTCTGCGGGCTGCAATTCCTGGCGAAGTTTTCAAAAAAATCGCGAGAGAGACTCGTGTTGTTGCGCGGCAAAATTGGCAATAGTTACGGTGGTTGTAGGTCGTGTGGCGTCGCTAGCAGTAGGTAGTCGCCGCAGGCAGGTGGCAGCACGAAAGGTGGGTATGCAACCGGTGGTATTCGTAGTCGTCATCGTCGTTCGTGGTGGTGGTGGTGGTAGTACTGTAGCAGGAAGTGTAGCTGCAGCCGTAGCTGTAGCCGCAGCAGTGGCAATGGCAGCGGCAGCGGCAGCGGCAGCGGCAGTAGCAGTAGCAGTAGCAGTAGCAGCAGCAGCAGCAGCAGAAGCAGCAGCGACAGCAGTAGCAGCGGCAGTGGGCCGTAGCGGTAGCAAGAGCAGTAGCAGCTAGCAGTAGCAGTAGCATAGCAATAGCAGCAGCCACAGCAGTGTTAGTGGCAGTAGTGGTAGCAATAGCAGTGGCAGCAGCAGGAGCCGCCGCAGCAGCACGAGTTGTAGTAGCAGCAGCAGGCAACTGCAGCCGCAGCAGTAGAAGTTGTAATAGAGCAGTAGTAGTAGTAGTCGTCGTAGTAGTAGTAGTGTACTAGTACTAGTACTAGTACTAGTACTAGTACTAGTAGTAGTCGTGGTGGTGGTGGTGGTGGTGGTAGTAGTAGTAGTATTACTGTAGTCGTAGTAGCAGCAGTAGTAGTAGCAGTAGGAGGAGTAGTAGTAGTAGTAGTAGCAGGAGTAGTAGTAGCAGGAGTAGTTGTAGTAGTCGTGGTGGTGGTGGTGGTAGTAGGAGTAGGAAAAGGAGTAAGGAGGGGTCGGGAAGTAGGGGGAGGAGGAACCATCTGTTTCATAGTCGTAGTCCAGTCGCAGTCGGAGGTGAGTAGTATAGTTGTTGTTAGTTAGTAGTCGTCGAGGTAGTGGTGGTGCTGCTGGTGCTGGTGCTAGAGTAGTGAGTAGTGGTAGTAGTGGAAGTAATGAGTCGTGAGTCGTTGGGGTGGGCACGCACTGTTGTATGTACACTTAGAAGATGGCGTTTCCTCACGCACCGGTTTAATCAGCGATGACTCTATGACTATGACAACTTAGATTATGCGCCAGTCAACTTTTCGCACTCACGAACTCGTGCACATGCTCCATCTGCTGAATCAATCGGCTCTGCCAGTCGGAACTCAGTCGGACAACACGCACCCCCTGCAAGAGTACTGCAAGTTTTCAACTTGGCACGCACTAGAAGTTACCATGGAGGCAGCCTGGTATGCTGTTGAAATGGAGGTTGTGATGTGCTGCGGGGAATGGATGCTCCGGAAACTGGACGTTATCTGTGACAACATGGATGCTCCAGAAAATGGGTGCTTTCCTGTGGCCAGAGTGGATGTTCTCAGGAATGGATGCCTGCTGCATTGCTGCAGCCACAATGCTTGCGATCAGCATCCACTTTGTTCATTTCACGTGCATTACTTCAAAGTGCCCGATCCTGATACAGCAGGAAGACTGTGGTGTAATCTGTCACTTTGTTTTTTTGTTATTCGGCGATGCAGGAGACAAAAGATACAGCGGGAAGTACGGTGCTTGCTTGTGGGAAATTTGACCTCCACTCGACCGCAGAAAAGTCGGTGAGCTGGACACAGCGGAAATGGCATGGAGCTTGAAGTAAGATGCGCGACCGTCTCGTCGTCGCCTGCTTTTAATCTCAATCGCTTTCATGGCCGTGCTGTCTCTGCCGGCCAAAGCCCAAGCCCTATGAACTGTCCCAACAGTGGTTCAGGCCCTTGCTGCTGCGGTGTACAGCATCCTGGCCGATGTGGACCTGCACAGAAAAAGACCCAAAACAGTGGATTTTTCCGTCGCGGCCGAGGACTGCGAGGCCCGAAGGTCGCGGAGACTTTGATGGCGGGTCTCCGACCTGCAAAGAAGGCCTTGCTGAGACAGAAGTTCCAAGAGATCGACGAGGAAGCAAAGGGTCGCAAAGGGTTCAAATGATTTTCTTTCAGTGTCGGGTGGTTCGTGCACCGGAAAAAAGACAACGGAGCCTGTGGGGCACTTGTCAGGAGAGCTGGTCTGGTGAGCCTGATGAGGAGGAAGACTCCCAGGGAGGCGCATTCCTGAGCGATCTTTTGCCGCTGTCCCCGACACCACTGCTGGTTATGCTGGTTCCACTCCGGTAATGATGGAGGGCGGTTTGTGCAAACTCGAGCGCTTCGGCGGCATTCTGTGCAGGTGATGTCCGGCCGGACTTGGATGGCTGCTGCTGGTCTTTGAATTTGATCTTAAAAGATGGTTCCGTGCATCGACCCTGGGTTCGAGAGAGTCGCCGAGATTTCCGTGCGTTTAGTCGTTTGAGGGCAGAGCGAACCTGCAACAAGCCTGGGAAAGGTCCGTAAATGTTCTGGTGGTTGTCAGCTGCGTCCACTGAGGCCTTCACGTGTGTTCTGCACTACCAGCGCTTCCGGGAGTTGTTGCAGGCACAGGCCCTATCGCGACCGTAAAGGCGAGCCCACCTGATGTTGCAGGAGAGGAAGAGTCCTTGATGGACGGGATTCTGGAGGAGCCATGCCTCCAACCGAAGCAGCGTTTCTGGGTTGTGGCGGCCGTGCATGCCTCGTCAGGAGACAGGTCTGGTTTTCAACGGAGCCGGCATCCACAACGACGAAGCACGCCGGCGAAGTATCCGGAAGTCAGTCTCCTTCTGCCAGGAGGATGTACCTTGGACCTCACTTGCGTTGGTTTACCATGTGTTACTGCAGGTCCAATGTAGGTCTTGTGGGTTGTCATGCTACACGACTGCTTTCTCTATTGGGTGCCTTTCAGGACATCGTAGAGGTGGAGCAGCACCAGGACGAGGCACCGCGTGCACGGGACTGCTGACAGAGGCTGTGCTCGAAGAAGTTTGTGCCTGTGGCCTTCGCGGCTTGTGCAGTGTCCACGGGCCAGGGATGACTCTGCAGCCCAGTTTACACAGCATCACAGCGCTTGCAGGAGCTGCTTCTTGATCACGAGGTCTGGGCGCTCGGCATTGACGTCGAGGACTGGTCTCTTCAAGAGGGCAGGTGTGTCAAGGATCTTTGCTCCGGCTGCCTCGAGTGGCGCATGATCCTGTTGGGCCCCGTCGGAAGGAGATCGACGAGCAAGAGGCTCTGCTGAGGGAGACGCCTGCCGCGGCATTGGTCTTCCATAGTCTTCCCTAGCGTGACGTGTGCTACAAGCTGTACAGGATTTTGAGAATAAAGCTGGAAGGAGTCTTCCCGCACAAATGCTGAGCTGCATGACTTGGTGCTGTATGTGCTGCAAAAGCTGTGGCTTAGGATCCTGATGGGAAGCGAGGACGAAGACGAGGACACTCCACGAACACCGATTCGCGCGCCACACCACGAGGTCCTGTCTGCATCTTGGCAGTCTTAATGGTAATATGCAGGCGGTCCAGATTGCTGGCACCGGATGTGATTCTGAGTCCACGTCTTGTCAAGGTGGATGCATGCTGAGACATCTGCATCTTCAGCAATTCTAATGCAGGACTCCTTGATGCAAGGCTTCAGTCGAGAAACGTACCAGCGACAAATCGCTAGCTGAGTAACTACATGTGAGCATGCTCGTGCAGTGCCAGTCAGGACTTCTCAAAGTCTATGCACCCACTCAGGAGGTGTAGCACAGGGTGCAGGCATCAGCGGCTTGGCTGGCATTAGTCTTTCTGCGCTGGCGGAGTTTTTGCAACAGATCATGCCGGTTCTGCACGTTGTGCGGAAACAATTTCTCTTCCCCATTTGTGCAGACGGTGACATGCAGGGCTAGCATTGCTGGAGCTGTGGCTAGACAGGTCGAGCAACCATATACATGGTTCGGCAAACTACGCTCTCTGCCTGTCTTAGTGTGTCGGTGCCTGTGTCTGCGCTAGGCCGCTAGGTGTTGTGCAGATTGCATGCTGTTGCATGCTCATCTGACTCCTAAGCTTTGCCGAGCCCACACCCGCGCAGAGTTCGAATGCAGCAATGGCAGGCTTTCAGCGCACAGTGTAAATTGGACCCGCTGTTCTGACGTCTTGCTCCGAATTTAAGTTGTTTAAGCTGCCATGGACTTGCCTTGACGGCGCAGCAGAACCTTTTCCAGGGCATGTTCATTCAACCCACTTGAAGTCTAGAGTTGAATCTGCAGAGTCAGTTGCAGCTTTTAGGTTCTCGCACCATCAAGGTTGGTACGCTTCGTGTCACTGCACGTTTCACGTGTGTTTCACTGTTCTTAGATCTTAGGTCTGCCGATCGCGGCAGGAGCAACCAGTCAACGAAAGGGTGCCGATAATTGATGTGCCCCGCACATAGCCAGTTGGCATTAGTTGTGTGTGTGTCGTCAACACGGCATGGTTATGGTTTCAGCAGTAGCATCTTAAGTTGGATACCTCCACTGAGCACGAGCACGAGGCTAAATCCGGCGTCATGTAGGCGTCCCGGAGACAAGAAGCAAAGCTTGCATCTACCAACTCCCCTCCTGCGAGATGCACTTGCAAGTATCATCGAAGGAATTTGAGAGCCGGCAAGGATGTCCAAAGAATTAAAATGTATGATGCGGTCAACACGATCCAGGCTAGCAGCGGGATTCCTTGCGCGACTTTGGAATGAGGGGTTTTCCATGCGCCCTCGAAAAGAGCTGCGCTTCAGAATGCTGGGTCGTATTGGATTTCTGTGTGCGATCATGCGCATCGCCTTGCTGTAGTACTTATGTTGACTATATTATATACTTCTTAGCAGTTTCTTCTTCAGCAGATGTACCAAATGTTGCGATTTCTAGCCCGCCCTTCTCGACTGCTGGAAACTGGAATATCCGGAACTTATCCGAGGGTGTAAATGAACACAGCCATTCGCGAGCGACCCAAACGAACGTGCCCATCCAACTACACAGACAGATTCCGACGGCATGAGCATCGCCCGTATCTGTCTTCAGCCGCAAACGGAAGGTGTCCTACAAAGGCTTGCCATGAGTGTTAAACAGCCAGGCACATCTCCGAGGCTCGTTTCCGTTTTGCAGAAGCAAAGTTATAAGAACAATTTCAGCGCAGACGTCAAGAGCGGGCAGCCCTGGAGCTTGATAAGGAGTCACGGCAGCATTAGATGCAACATAGACATAGCCAGACCGACATTCTTTACAACTTGGCAAACACCAGTCCATGCGGGCGGCTTTGAGGGAGATGCCCGATCTTGCTGCTTCGTCATGCTACGGCTGATACGAGAGGTTCAGCCAAACTCACGTCATTTTGATCACGCTTCGCGTCCGAGCTGATCCGGAAACGAAGCCTTGCACATGGAGTCCCTGGAGTCAGAGTCTTTTCATTAAGGAGACATTCGGAGCTGATGGCATGATGTGGTGGAGCAACGCTTTTTTAAGGTGCTGAGCATGCCATCAGTTCGGTCTGCCTGGCCCAGCCACTCACCCCCACAATGCTTTTCATAGAGTTTTGTCACAACCTGTGCTGTGAACTCAGCTCCAAGAGCTGAGGTGCTCAACACAGGCTGATGGATGATGCTTTCTTCAAGAAATGCAACCACACCTCAGGTTGTCGGAAAGTCAGCTCGCCAAGCCTTCGTCTACAACAGGCATGACCTATTTTAAGAGTGTGCGAAGGCTGGGGAGTCAACCTCTTCGTGCTCCCAGCACAGCCCGAAGCTGAGATATCCGTGATCAGCCTCGAACGACAGACGAAAAGTAGAACAGTCACTTAACAACAAGGTCCACAGGTGACAGATTGGGTACATAGGTAATTGACTTGTGAGTGTACATATAAGATACACACATACAGGTATTGCTTTTCGCTGCATGAAGCGCGCTTGGCACGAGGTGGCTGCAGGGGATGCTTCAGCAAAGCGGAGGTGCGCCATGACAGACGAGATGCACAACTCAACTCCGTGTGAGCAGCTTCCCAGTTGCGCAGAAGCTTGGTGTGTGTGTGTGTGTGTGCCTACTTGCCATTTTCAGCATGGATAGAGCGTTTTCCTGTGCGCAGACCCGGACCGTCATTGTGCGACTTTTTCGATCCAAGATTCGTACTCGTACTTGTGCACCATGAAGTTGTTCTTTCTAGGAAGCGACTTTGATTTAGACATGTCGGTATTGAAATTAGAGACATGCCAACCAACAGTAAGGCCTCTCTCAGTCGGAGTCACAGATTTGAAACAGTTGGAGCGGCATTCCCAATGGGGATGGATGGCCTGCAGAGTGCGCGCGGCATGTCTGTGGAGCAGGCCTGTAGGGGGCACGTGGGAGTGGGAGGAATCGCGGTCCGGTCTGAGTCTGAATCCTAAGCCGAAAGCCCAGTCGAGCCTGTTTTTTGTAAGGATTGCAGGTGTTGGCTGCACACCAAGCTTGAAAGTTTCCTGATGCTTTCAGCCGAAATAGATTCCGCTTGCCCTCGTGTGGCAGATCGAGTGCATAGTGTATCCCTCGTTCAGCAGCCATGGGCAACATCTCCGGAATCCTTGCAAGATTTAAGCCTGGCTTGCAGGTGGTGTGTGCTGGCCTGTTTTGCCTGCCTGGCAGGGACAGGACATCGTGGTTCGAACAAGCGCTTGCGGCAAGGAAGGTCCCGCTTGATTCTGGCCAGGAGACCACTCTCTCGGCTTCAGCGTGAAGCCTCACACACAGTACCTGGCGGTGGCGGTTTCCGACCGCTACAGAGACTCGCTGAACGACCTGGCGCTTTCCGAGACTCTTGACCTTACCTGAAGGTTCGTTTACTTTGGATTTGCCGGCCCTGACATGGGTGTCCGCATCAGTTCGGTCGAATGATGCAGTGTTACGTAGGCCAATGCTGCGGAAAGTTTACTGTAGTTGGGGGAGCATTGATCAGGCATGGAGGTGGGAAGGCTCTGCAAATGTACGTACCGAAGGTACTAAAGTGGCAGCTTGAAGAGGCGGCAAGCGAGAGCTGCATACAAAGGTTGAGGTCCTCGGGCTTCCGCAACATCAACTTCGCCGCTGGTCGCTGGTATTTTGACGCCCCGGCCTCGACCTGTGCCTAGAACTAGAAAGCTGCCATGCCCCAAAAAAGGGTGCACAGGCGTAAATCCACATTTAGCGTAAAGGCAAGCTGTGCTGAGGCAGGGCTGCGGCTTTCTGATGCAAGGGCCCTGGCAGAGACTTGGAAGAATTCGAGCACTATCTCGCAATGCTCTGAAGCTCGTTTACGGCATGGATACTACGCATGGCATGTTTTGCAGTATGCCAGGCGATAAAGCACGTGGCCAGCATTCGCGCGATCGCACTGCGCGCGAACCTTTCGACAGCAGCGTGGCCGGAAGTGATTTTTCAGCTTCCGCTCGCGCAAGAGGAGATTGTAAGGGTACATGCCTTGCTTGCCTTGCTGCTGAGCTCCAGGCCAAAGATCCGCTGTCGGCACTTGAGCTGGCGCTGCTCGTGGATGGGGCGGCGAAGTGGAATGCGACACTGAAGGCGTTTTTTTTGACTCATCTAGTCGGCATGATCAGAAATGTTGCTGGAACAAAGCTGCAACAGGAAGTCACCGCAACTCGAACTCGCCGGTCTTCACCATCTACGTTCCGCGTTGTTTCCCGGCGCTCCCTGCCTCTGCCTGCTGGAGTGGAGCAGGACTGAGCAGGACAGTGGAAAGGGATTTCTCAGCTAATCCCAGCTATGCAATGAGACCCTATTGCCGAGGAGCTTGAGAAGCTCCTCGCACGTCGGTTTGCCTGGAGAAGGCAAGTGCGAGGACGCCGCGTGGCCAAGCATGGAGCAGCAAACAGCACTTTTACTTTACTTTGGTTTGTTCTCTTCACCACCAAGTCTAGCGCTGTTGTGGCCCGAGAGCATTTGATCCGCTTCGCAGTTTACAGATCGTCCGAGATGGAGGAAGCAACCAGCGCGGGTGAGATCTTTGAGTCTGTGCCCTTCAGGCAAGGCGGACATCACGATCCATCTATGCGCGAGTCGAGGCATGCTACAGGTCGAGGCGTTGGATTTCTGCTGATCTGCGGGATGCCTTTCTATGTCCGAAGTCTTTCTGGGAAGGTTTGCGTATGTAGAAAAGCATTCTCCCAGCCCGGGCAAAGCCGGCATATGGTCACATGATAGATCTTGACCCATAATTAGCATGCAGTTGATTGGGGCACCCCGGCCCCTGAAATGAGCCTTGGAGGTGCCACTGCTATGTCAAGAAAAGGCTTTTCTGGGAGGCGGATTGCCTCGTCCAGGCCAGGTTCGGCTTCAGCAGTTTGTTTTTTACATACCTTTTCCATTTCTCTTTGGAAGAGTCGAAACTGTTGGGAGGCAGTTGCCTCCGTGACTTTGGCAGTCTTTTTGCACGAGTTGCCATGCGACATCGCCCGAAATCATTCCGTTCCACTCCGGTTGGCATTTGATTTCATTCTTTCTCGTTCCCTTCAATGCCGCTGTTTCATGCTGTTACTGTTGGAACGGCCTTCCCTAAGGCCTAAACCTTCGAGCAGCAACTCCAACAACGCAATCCAAGAACACACCTTGAGGTGTTCCTGAAAGTCGGACTGATCCTACCAGAGAAGTATGATCTGCTTTCCCTTCATACACATCTGAAGAACCATCAACACGAGGTTCACAAAGTAGTGCCGGTAGGCATGACAAAAAGTAAGCCTATGCTGGCCTCGTCCTTGCCTGGTCCTGAGGGCTCGGGCACGTGGAGGCTTGGGCATGTGCGAGGACAGAAGTTTCACAAAAAATTGGGGTTTGTCGGACACAGCGGAGCAGAGGAGAGCTGACCGTGAAGGGGGTCTGGGCGAGTCCTAGGACATGAAAGGCTCCTAGATGCTTGTCAGGAGCCTGCAGATCCAAAGCGGAGATCTGGTTCTTGATCCAATGTGCGGAAAAGGCAGTGGTGCCCAATGCAGGTAAGACCTTGAATTGGCACAGCCTTGGATAGCTTCTAATCCTAACACCTGCAAGTTAGTCGCTCTGTTCCATGCCCATCGACTCATGCCCATGTATGTTAGACCAGCCTTGTCACAAAAAATCACTCAGTTTTCAAACCACATTGGCTCCTAGACTGGGTTCGTGATGGATGTGGCAAGCTTTTCTCGGCAGGCACGCTGCTGGCAGAGGCTGCTGTCTGGTGGCCGAGTGCAAAATTTGTTGGCTGCGATGCCACTTGGCACAAACCGCAGGCACGATTGAAAATGTTTACAGACGTGTGGAGTCGGCTTTCGACCGAGCCTGCCATGTGGTAGGAGCCGAAATAATGCAGGCACTTAGATCCAATTGTGTATGTGCGGAAGAACGACTGTGAGTGCCACACTGCACATGCCCAGGTGGACAAGGACCAACTGGACTGCTGCCGAAGCAACTTTGAATGGTTGCAAAGAGAGGTGTCTCTATACCACACCGATGCTACCAAGACGGGAGGGGTACCATTCCAGGATGGATCCGTCGACAAGGTCCTCGTAGCACCACCGTGGAACCGGCAGTATCGAATTCAAGGGGACCCGGAGGTCTTCTACCGCTGCATGTTCAAGGAGATCCTCCGTGTGCTGCATCCGGCTGGGAGGTTAGTCTTTCTGGGCGCAAGTGGAAAAACCATCCACAAACTCGAGGTCGCCCTGCGGAGTGCGCAAACGAAACATCGCTGGAGCATTGTGTCGAAGCGGAGCTTCTTCCTGACTCGGTCGGTCACTGGAGTCATGGCTGTGGCGGAAAACACTGCGTGTGAGAACTCCGAGGGCATAGGCGGCATAGGCTGGAAAGCTCTGCCTTGGGAGGGCCAGGCTCCAGAAAACGGTCGTGACTTGTACTATCACTGGCGGCATCTGCGCGCGCTGGCCTTTCCGGAGTTGCGGCCAGCATCCGAGCCGATTCGCAAAGATAAAGATGACGAGACACTTCGTCATCGCCATCCCTCCAGAGCATTTCTTGTGCTAGTCACCGTGCTCCTCGGACTGGCGGCTTTCCGCCGACAGGTGCTATAAAAATGGCTGCTCCTCTTTTAGACGTTTTTCGTGGCCTTGGTTGAGCTGTTCTTAAGTTTTTGTTTACTGTTTGATTTGGAGTTTACTTCGTTCGGTCTTCGGTTCGCTTTGGCGACGTGGCGAGGCCAAGCCACGGGGGCAGCTCGCGAGGCTCCCAAGGCTCGGTTTGGCGGCGGGCGGCGGCTGCGGCTCGCGGGCGGCTCAGGGGCAGAACTTCCCATGGCTGCGGCTCGCGCCAGGCGAGAACGACCGCTCTGTGACGTGGCCCCAGATGCCACCCATCGAAATCCTTGCGTCGGGGACCTCAGATTGGCCAGGGCGGGTACAATAAAGCACGACGCACGGTGGGCTGTTTCCATCAATGAAAGTTTGCATGCACGCTTGCGAAGATGCTGCCCAGGCCACAACCTCGTGAGCCTGCGGCTCAGCAATTGCGAAGTTGACCTGCTTCGATGCCCATATCCCAGTCGCCGGTATCTTTCATCTTTCAGTGAAGGTCTCGTGCTCGCCTCCGGTCCACTACACCGCCTGCAGGGCGACCCACAACGCTTCTTGGCCGTGATTCTGTCAGAACGGGGGAGATGCAAGTACGTATGGGAAGGCCAGGAGAGAGGGAAACGGACAGCGTGCAGGCCGGATTCTGCACGCAAAGCGAAGCTTGGCACTAAGATTTGACGAAGCCTTGCATCCGAGATGGGGGGTGGGACGGTGGGACTCGGCGACCTGCTGCCCAGGGTGGACAAGGATGAGAAGAAGGAGCTGCAAAGGCACCGCAATTAACTAATCGGTGTTTAGGGTTCGGCGCTCACACTCGGACACTCCAGGCGAGGCACGTGGTTGGCATGGATTTCGGTGCGAGCAAGCTGAGCTATGTGTATTATTGGAATTTTTGTTGTAAGCGTGCCTGCTGATCATTGCTTCGATCCTTCGCCTAGCGGCCTAACTGGCCCTGGCCTAACTCCTGCGCAGACCAGCAGCGCATGGTCCGCTGCAGGAATGGTGCCATGACCATTCCGTTCCATGATGGGCGACCAACCCGGTGGGCAGACATGGGCACACCTTGGCAGTTGAATGCTGCGAGGGTTACGACATTTTAGGCCACAGCTAGGATTTCTCTGCCCCAGACAAACTGCTTGTGAATAGAATCTTGAACAAGGGCAGCGCTGGGCTGAACTGTCTCAGTCTGGTCCGGGGCTTGCAAGCTCTATCAAGTGCTAGCACACGAAAGCCGCCCAGGCCCAAATCTTCAGCGCCATGAGCCCAGCGGAGAATGCTTGGAAACCGCATGATGCACGCCACAAATTATTGAAAGCATCGTCATAAACCAGTGCTATCAGCACCGCCACCGCTGCCCTCCATCCCCACCAACACCAGCACCGCCACTACCCCCACCTCCACCCCGCCACCACCACCGCCACCACCACCACCACCACCACCATGACAGGTAGCATGATGCCACATGCAGGGAACGGCTTCCAAAACTACCGAGGCCGCAGCCTCCAAAGGCTCGCGGGAAGTTGACTGCCCATGCTGACGGGAACCACCCGTTGCGTATGTATAACGGGAGTATGTGAGGAATTTCTTGGCAAGAGTGCTGCTGCAACGGCATAAATAAGGTTTTGTTAACTCGTGTGATTTCATCCCTGAAGGCTCATAATGATGCGCAGCGCAGTCGTGTTTGTAAAGGATTGAGGTGAATTAGTTGGGATGTGCCACGATCCCTCATACATGACATCTCAGATGGACCTTTCAACTCAGCAGCCCGGAGTTTAAAACCGGGGGTGGTGGAGGGTTTCGGTGTTGTCTTTTTAACGGTATCCTTAAGGGCAGCCGGCTGCAATGCCGGCGTGGTGGTCTCGCTGCGCACCCCATGCATCCGCACCCCACATGCAAGGCATTCCTTGACCGCATGGAGAAGCACAGGGAGCTCCAAGAGCCGAGAGCTTAGCCAGGTATTGGGATTTGCAGTTTCGGCAGCACCGATCCGGATCCGCCAGGAAGAAAGCCGAGAGGATCAAGGACATGCAGGTGCGCGGTCACGGCGCCATGCACTCTGCAGTCAAGAAAAAACCACCGGAGGATTCCGGGTGCATCGAGATACTTTCGTGAGAGGAAGGGGGATCCCTCGAATGATCAGTCATTTCCGGACGGTTTGAGCTATCATTTCTTTCAATCCTTCATCCGTACACAAGCTGCTACTTGTAGCAGCGGCTCCGAGCCTCCGAGCCAGACGAAGACGGCGCCCGCTGCTCCGGACCGCCAGCGCGAAACTGCGCCAGGGGCTCAACAGAGAGCACAAAGCAACATCAATCCGTCTTCAGCACGGAGTCTCGACTACAAGTAGTATACCCATCTGTGCTGGTGGCAGTATGACACAGCGGAGCTGAGGAAGGCCGGGCGTGGACTCATGCAGGAGCCGAGCCTCGAATATCTTCCGCCTGTCGGCACTGCCTCTTCAGAGCTGACATTGGGAAAACTGTCGACAGATTTCGCTTGATATCGAGTCGGCCGCACCGTCCAAAGCTTCATCAGTCTCTTTCCCTTTCAACAAGTCCTCATGATGCCTCATGATTCCAGGGTTGGGCTTGCGCACAAATGCCCAAGAGGTGGGAGTCAAGTAAAGCCAACATAAGCAACCAAACGAGGATGCAGTAGCAATGGCAACCCTGTGCACTATGATTGCCTGCAGTATGGCCCCAATGTCAGACCTCGCGAGCGGGCATCGACTTCCAAGCAACGCGAGAGGGAACAGTATTGTGGAATTCAGAGCCCCGCCTCTCGCAGCCTCTGTGACATGGATCGCTGCAGCGACGAGCCTGCGACGAGGTGGAGCCAAACACAAGTATGTGGCTTGAAGTTTGCTGGTGGCAGTTGGTTCGATCGTGAGCTTTCCAGCTTGTTCGGCGCTTTGCTGGCCTGGGGTTGCTCTCGCAGGTCTGTCGGCTCATCGCGTGGATATGAAGCGCTGGAGATCATCGGCCGAGGGAGCTTCGGGCGCGCCAAGATAAACAAAGGGTTCGATCTTCGTTTCCAATGTGCAACTAAACTAGAGAACGGCATGTTTGTGCAAACAACGGCATACTCGTGATTATCAGAGCCGAGTTTCGGGATTTGCATGAGCTTCTGCTTGTACGCGCCTGTATGCTTCTTGGAGCGGTGCAGGTGTGCAATCCTGGCTCGTGATCCACGCGGCCGAAGGAAGGCAGCCAGCTCGGGGCTTCGATTCAAGCAAGTCGACACGACACGACTCAGCAAACATTTCGGAAGTGCGATTGATAGTATGGAAGTGCGACTCGGAGGGGATTTGTAACCGCACAGAACAGCCTAGATTTAATCGTCAGGTCTTGAAAGTCATTGACCTAGAGCGGGAGCCTGAGTTGTGTCTCAGAACATAATCTACTCTTGTTGTCATCATCCGAATTTCCTGCTGAGGTGTTCATCCGAACGCAGGAAGCGCGAAGCTCCCAAAGAGGCAGCGCGAATCAGGAGTCGGGTGGGCGCGGACAGCACCTGGTAGAAGGTGATCGGCAGTATGATCTCTTTCGCAGATGGATGTATGTATATTTATTTATCAGGCAGCCCCTATAACTACTTCGTAGGTGAGCCTGTTGATGCCAGCATCGCACGCATGAGAGGCGGAAATCATGGAGAAGCTGAAGCATCCTTACATTGAATCCCGTCTAAACTATGCTGCAGTGCTTCGAGCATGCAAGCTCGTTGTCGGGTGCGCTTCTTCAGGTGCGGATTCATGAGACCTTTGCAGAGGACACAGCCCTTATCATCGTGACTCGAAGCACTGGCTGTCGGCAAGCGAACTGTCAGGTGAACGTGGCCGACAGTCTTTTGGATTGGCAGTGTAGCAGATGTGGGTGTGTTGCTTTTGCGCCAAAGGTGATGGAGTATGCAGGGTCTGGAGATCTGCGCAAGCAGGTCGGGGGAGGGGCGATGATGTCGTTTCAACTCACTGGACATTCAGACAGCCAGCTAGTTAACGAGAGAGTCGAGGCGGGGATCAGGGGGAGGGGGGGTACTGCTCCTTACACCTACGGCAAGCAAGAGGGAGTGTATGAGTGAGTGAGTGAGTGAGAAGACGAAGGAAGAGACACACACACACACACTCATATACACACACTTGCACTTAAGCCGGAGAAGAAGAGAGAGTGTGTTTGTGTGTCTGTCCGTCTTTCTGTCTGTCAAGAAGACAAAAGGCAGGGACAGCTTGAGTGAGCCTTAAACGATGAGGATCGGAGAGCTTCCCCCTCAACCCGCAGAAAGCAAGCAGGCAGGCATGCAAGCAAACAAGCAAGGTGGCTACTTCAATTGCTGTTTGCAGACATGATGAAGAGTCATTATGTTATGATTCCAGGACGAAAAGTGATGGAAAGATGGGAGTCCACCCTCCTATACCGATACACCTCATTGAAAACGGAGTGGAGGGGAGGACATGCTGCGCTGAGTTTGCTCCACAGACACGGAGAGACAGTATTGGGAGATGAAGTGAATCGTGCCTTTGCACTTGTCGTAGTGCCAGCGGCAGGTGAAAGATGCACGTCGGCGAGAGTGCAGTTTTCGTGAGCCGAAGATCTTGCGGTGCCGTGGCAGAGGTGATTCGAGGATTCTACGGCTTCAGGATTTCCACTTCGAACCGTTTGTTGTAGATTGTTAGCTGTTGGCTCGACCAGATTGAGTGATCTACTGCTTTTCGGGTTTGGGGCCGCGGCCCGCGGCCCCTGCGACCTGCGGCCCGCGGCCACCGCAAAAACGAAAACCTTTACTTTGGACCCGGCCAGGCCTCTCGCTCAGCTGCTCTGGCTCTGCATGCCTCAGACGCAAATGCCGTCTTAGAAGCTTTTGATGCTTTGGTGACTCCGCTTCGCTGCAGGGATTGTACGAGTTTTAAGTTTGGAGAGCTCGGTGGATGGGAGGATAGGGCGTCAGACTGCCTCAGCATCAACCCGTCGAACAGCAGCGTGAGTTACCATTTCTCATCCGCTCGAAGCCATGCCGCCTTCATTGCGACATCCTCCTCCGCGCCCAGCCCGCCCCATAGACAGTGAAGACCTTTCCGAAGAGGAGGGCCTTGAGCCTCAGTTCGATCTGAGCTTGACGTTTTTTGTGTGTTTGCCATACTACTGACCTGAATTCATTCATATACACTCACTCTAAAACCGTGGCATGGCAGCAGACGGGCTGAACGGTCTAAGGAGAAATCCGCCATGTTCCAGGGTGACGAATTCGACATGCTGGGCTTTGCAGCATCTCCAGAAGGCGATGCCGTGGCAGATTCGGCCAAGAGCTATGCGGAATGGTTCTGCGCCTGCATCAGTCATTGAATTGCGTAGCACAAAAAGTGAGCCCAGGCCATTGCATCTCATCCTTCTTTTCTGCTCGCCAAGGTTTCAGACAAAAGCCGTGAGAAGACTGAGGCGTTTGGAATCCCGAAGAGAGAACCCTGGCTCTGACAACTTGTCCTGGTTTTGCCGTCGTTATGCAGCCAGCCTCTTCAAGTTGGAGCGCTTTCACGAAGTGTTCCAAGTTTCTGGTTGCCAGCCTTACCTGCCTTACCTTCCATGATTTTCTGTGCTTGATCACATCTCATGCAGTTGCGCAAGAGACTCGAAGTACTGTCTCGGGGCACTTGTTGGCTGGGGCCTAGGACGCGACAGCACCTGGGTTTTTCGAAGTACCAACCTCCAAGAACGTCGCCAAATCCGATCTGAGGAAGCTTGCGGCATCGGGCGACTGGAGCAGCCTACCGAAGAACACGCTCAAGGCGCTAGCAAAGCAGCTTTAACTTTAGCTCATGTAGCCCGGATGGAGAAATTGATGCATGGACAGATCCAATGATTTGCTGGAGCTTTGTCGAGCTGAATAAACAAACATACACACAAACAGGTTCTAATTCGATAAGACATGCTAATACTGTATTTGCACAGAGCTCAGCCAGCGATGAAAGAGGACACGGCAACTCCGGAACTGCCCGAGTCAGGCGTTGTTGCGAAAGGGTGTGCCCCACGAGCACCGGCCAGAGCAGCTTGGATGTTTCAGAATCTGCGTTGCGGCAGGGCTTGGCCAGTGGAACTTGCCACGCTTACGTTCGTGTAGTTGTTGCCATGCGATACGATCGCAGATGCATTGATGAAGGCTTTGGTGGAGCATCCTTGGCTGTGAAGCGGAGCGCCTTCGATCGCCAGTGTCCTTCCGGTCCCTGACTCAGGTTCTTGCGTTGCAGTGCTTCATTGATCCTAGCCGAGACCTAGCAGAGATCCGGTAGTCAGATTGTCTTGGACTAAAGTAATACACTCGTATGTGGTGAAGATGCTCAGATGGCACCCTCAAGGCAGTATCTTGAAGAGCCCGTGGACAGCGCCACTGCCGAGACCATCGAGCGCGACTTGCTGTTCACAACCATTGTTGTGGCACATGAGTTCCGCTCTAGAAAGCGATGCGTCGGGAAATTTTCAACAAAGATGAGAGATTTCTCGAGTCTTGTGTAAACAGTGAAGCATTGGAAATGGAGCGGCATCATCATGGACCCTACGCGGCGACTCATAGGACATGGGAAGCCCTTGCTCGCAAGAGCATGCCCAGTCCTTCGCCACATCTCAGGCGACTTGCCCAGGACGTTTCCTAACCATCAAAAATTCCGTTGCGCGGCAGGCACAGAGTCGTGCTGACTTGTTCCGAGTCCCTTCTCGGTTTCGCCAGTGGCACTTCTTGTCTTGTCCACGATCACATGTCACCTGGCCACAGGCAGGGCAGAGCTTCGAAACGTGCTGCGGGCATTTTCCCGGCGCTGTCCAGCCGTGCGCTACTGTCTCGTGGTGTTTGTTTATTACTCCTTTAAAGGTGCATGCTAGAACCCCGCTGGTCAGCAGCTCCAGGTCAACAGGCATTGACATTGACTGTCCAAGTCCAAGGTCAAGGAATGAACTTCATCGCCGCCCTCCTCTTGATAGTCTCGCAAGACGAAGAGCGCGCCTTTTGGATGTTTGTTTGTGCTTTCGACGCACTTGGCGTGGAAGGCTATTACACGGAAGGAATGACACTCCTGCGCGCTGACATGCAGGTGTTAGCTTCCTGCATGCAGGCCAAGTGCGCCAAGGTTTCCAGGACTTTGAATCAATTCAACGTGGATCTCCTCTCCATCTCTTCCGAGTGGTACATCACATGGTTCGCAAAAAGCTTGCCTGTGTCGACGGTTCTGCGAGTATGGGACACGCTTTTTTTCGAGGGCTTCAAGGTTCTCTTCCGCGTGTCCATCGGCATTTTCAAGCAGATCGAGCAGGATGTGCTCAAGAGCGACGGCTTTGATGCCATCATGCAACAGGCCAAGCGCTGGCCAAGGAGCCTCGTTGAGCACAACGAGCTCATGAAGGCCAGCTTCCAGGGACTGCCCTCTTTCCCCAGGCATCAGCTGCAAAAGGCCAGGGAGGAAGCCCTGGGCCGGATTGAGAAGGAGGACTTCGAGCGGAAGCGCGCTGCAAAAGCCAGGCTCAAAGAAGTGCAGGAGACAGCAAGAAAAGAGAGTTCACGTGCTCGCGTTTCGCGGGAGCCGTCTTTGAGTTCTTCGGGCACTAGCCGCTAGCCCTTGACGAGCAAGGTGGATCACGCAAGCATTGGTGGGCCTGCGGCATATACACAGCCTCTGGCCAAGCATGCCAAACCGGTTTGACTGGCAAGCACCTGGTTCGTTTTGCATTCTGCGCATGCTGAATCAAGGTATGAGCATCTTGCACCGAGACCTCAAAAGTGTTGCCTGTCTGCAGTAAGGTACGGCATTGGAGGGATCTCTTTCAGCTGAATAAGAACAATTGCCAGCCACACTATCTCTGGGTATCCAAGACAGGGCTGGCACTGAACTAATTAGCCTTGTTTTGTGTTTCTACTTTTCCTCTCAACCCTCTGTACTCTTTACAAGGACACGTGCTTGTCCATACTGCCAGAGCAGGAAGGCATCGTCGTTACTCGCACCCACCAAGCAATCAACATATCCATGGGAGGTCCTCCATTGTGTTGGTCATGGTCCCTGCGTACGAGTCCCTCTCTCTCTATCTCTCTCGCTCTCTTTGTGTCTGTCTCTGCTTGTGTTTGTATGAGTGTGCGTGTGTGTGTGTGCGTTTGTGTGAAGGATGTGTAAGTGGAGAACCCTCCAGTTCGGCTGGAAGCCTTTCGTTCGAATCTGTTGTGAAATATCCGTCTGACAGGGTTGCATGAGCCCACAAGGAAAATCTCTTCCTCGAGAACGAGGACAAACTTGTTTTGGCATGCCTGGGTTGTCGGTTCTTTGTCGGCGAGCGGTTCATCAAGTTAATCAGCCGGCATTCCCCGCGTCGGTTTCCAGTTGAGCTCTATCTGCGATGACTCGCAGGGAGGCGGCTGAGCGACTTCGCAGCACTCAGGCATTGCGATGCCCTGCCAGGATCGACTTCGCATTGGAGACTTTGGAATTGCTTGCGCAGTCAAGCCACCCAACAAGGCTTGAAATCCTTTTCGAAAGCTGTTGGAACGGATGCATATCGGGACCGGGTCCATGTTGCTAGGCTGTGCTGGAAAGCAACGTGGCTGGGTGCTGAGAGAAAGTCCGGTTTGCAGTCGAACGAGGTGGGCAAGTATCGTCGTGTCAAGGTCGGAACCCCATACTATATGAGCCCCGAGACATGCTCCATGGGACTTCACTCGTTCGCCGGGGATGTGTGGGCCATGGGCTGCGTTGGCCCGGCGGATTTTTGTGCAGCTTGCTGGCTCTTCCCCCGATTCCTTTCGAAGCCAGGTGCTCTACGAGCTGTCAGCCCTGAAGCTCCCATACCATGTGCCTTTGCTGAACCGAAGATCGAAATATACCTCATATACCCGATACATGTGCCTTTTCAGCTCCAGGGTGACACTCTGGATGAGCTCATGGCTGAGATCACGAGGAGAGCTGGTCAGGTTTCAGAAGCAGAGCATGGGCTGACGGATGCTGAAGGGTTTTGGAGACAAAACTGCTGGTTCAGCACCTCTGGTTTCAGAAGCGCGGGCGTGGCACTGTTAAGCCATGAAGGAAAGCTGCCCCACGGTTTCCGATCACGTATTCGGCCGAGCTGGCCAAGGTCTATGCAGCCGTCTTGCAGCCTTCTTGGTGTAAACATGTGCAAACAGTCGAGAGCCTCGCTGCCTTGAAAGATGAAGCGCATGTGCTCAGGTCACACAATCGGAACAAGAGGCCCTCAGCGACTTGGTTTCGTTAAGTTAGAGAAGTTTCCGGCATTCTCCGGTCCATTTACAAAGGCGAGCGACGTCCTGTTCATGCAGCCTTTGCACCAGACCCTCGAATCCCTGCTCGAGGAATCCGGCCCAAAGGTCCAAGGCAAGAATGAAGCGTAAGCGTACATATAGGCTATATAGGCTTGCTCCCTCAAGGAGTCGGAAAAGGCGAAGATTTCGCGGCCATCATCAGCCCCCCCGCGAAAGAGAGCTCCGGCAGCCTGGGGCTCGGATTTGAAAGCTGGGGCTGTGCCGAGGGTGACAAGGAAGCTTAGGGCTTCAGGTTGCTCCTGGCACGTGCAAGCAACGCAGGCAGCTGCACCTCAGGGTGACACCGCCTACCCGTCCCTTGAAAAAGCTCCGGACGAGGCCCACTGACTCCGAAATACTTGCGAAGCCAGCTAAGTATACGTCGTCTGCCTAGCAGCAAACCCGAAAGCCGTAACATAGATATGCATTTGACAACGGATGGACAGTTATGGACGGTCGTTACAGCTGTCGCTAGGGCAGCCCTGCTCAATTGCCTGGCACCGTGGCACCGTTGGAGCCTCAGCTTCGGCATTGGAGAAATGGATGCGGAGGCAGAGTCGAGTTCAGACTTCGCGAGAGAAGTGTGCTTGCTTGACTCCTCTTTGCTTGAGGTTTCGAAGGCTCCAGGAGTTGCGGCGCAATGCCGATGCACCGTTGCCAGGTCGCGGCACCATAGACAGACAGGGACGCTTTCGGAGAAGCGCGTGCAATCAGATGAGCGCCTGATGGCCTAGTTTCGCAACGTGTCTGCGGCATCATGGTTTGAGCCAGTGGAACAGTCAGACTGTCCCTGCCTTCCTGGTGACAGTTGATGCGTCTGACAGCAACATGCCGTGCATCATTATCCTATGTGCCCATTTCGCGCCAGTCCTTTGCGCCGCCGCACCGCCAGAGGCTGGACAAGAGTTTGGTGATGTTGGATGTAACCGGAGATCCAGAAGTCATAGTAACGTCATAGTAGCTGCTGGCCGAAGCATCACAGCTCGGGCAGACGAGGAGCCTTTGCCGCCGCTTCGGCCATCGAGCGCAGGCTACTTCTGAGTTTGAGCTGAGCGGCTGACCGCGTACATTGATCCTTTTTGTTGCGCTCTTTCTTCTCCGACGATAAGGACTGCGCAGCGCCTCAGCCCGGAAAGATCCCCAGCCACGGCCGCTTCGTCCGAATGTGCCATAGTGGGCCCAAGGGTGCAAAGATTCGTTTTGACGATCTTGTCTGTGAGTATGCGATGTGAGGACGCAGGTGCGGACACCACGCATCGCAGGGGACTGCCAGCGGCTGTTGTCCAGGACCTGGTCCGGGTGTGCAAAACATCGAGGCTGAAGAAAGAGGTTGAAAGGATATGATGTGACATTGACATAGTTGACCGACTCAGCCAGTCGCCTATCGCCGATAAGGCAGCTTCAGACATTTCAGACTAAGAATTTCAGCAGAGCAGTGCTGAAGTGGACAGCTCTGCACGAAGCACGTGCGATTGTATTCATGCGCCTGAAACGGCAGCTCCGGGAACTGTGAGCTGCAGAGACCTTGCTTAAAGTCTGTGCTGGAACTAGGCGCCCGATGCCTTCGGCTTACGCAGGTGCATTGACATCGCAACATTGTCTTGGTGCGGCCTCGGCATGCCTCTGCGACGTGCGACAGTCCAAGAGCTGCGCAGGTGCTGAGGACCTGAACCCCGAGCCTTCACAGGCAGGCTTTCGGAAGGGCACCTGAAGAGAAGCCAACAAAGCAGCATCTTCTCAATCTTGGAGGTGATGCAGGAAAGCCGCGGTCCGGCCACCAACACCTTGCTGAATCGACTCTTGGCTAGACTTCTGCATGTACGGATATGGTTGAGGTCAGTTCCTGTCCAGTTGGGTGTGCTCGACGAATGAAGGAGGTTCTTCGTTCGCGCTGTGCTTCCTGATTCTCTAGCCTGGCATTAAGCGCCCCTGCGTAGCGAGAGCATCCAGGATGGCACGGCAGAGAGAAAGAGAGACGGCAAATCGATTTCAGTTTAGGTCCTTCGAGAGCGGTATGCCTGGAATTGTTATACCCACTATAGGCCATGAGGCCTTTCGTCCTTTGCCGGACCCTGCTTTAGACTCTGGCTCAGGCCGCCTCGTTGTGGTGAAAGCCAGCGCGCAGCGCGGTGTGCAATTTATATGGACTCCAAGTACGGCTCCTGTGAGAGTTTATCGTGGTGTTGGTGCATGGGGAGTACTTGAGCAGAATTACACACGAAGTTTGCATCACACGGGCCCAGAAGTTGCCACATCCTGATGATGGTGCCTCCCGACCTGGATCCGTTGTTGGTAAGGTAATGTAAGATGCATCGATCGACTGAGCAAGCTGCATGCTTTATTATTCTATAATCAAAATGCTGGAAGGCTGGATGCCGCCAAGTCGCTGTCCCAGGCTGTTGCCCGGGGCGCACGCCAGGCCACCCCGACCATGGATAAGCCGTGCACGGACACGCGCAGAGTGAGAGAGACAATCTACAGTACAGTGCGTGATTGAGCACGGAAGTGGGCCGGCAATGCCTGGAGGCTCTACGACGTGGCACGCAGCAACCGAAAAAGGCACCACAAGCGTGAGAAGCAGTGAGCAGGGCTTGTGCCGCGTTAGTTTCAACAGGATGTTGCCTGCAAGGCAGGACAGAACGGAATTTGTTCGAGGTGTTCATGACCTTGCTGCTGCTGTAGACTTGTCTTCGTTTGGCATACACGCGAAAAGCCGCCTCCTGCTTGTCAGGTTCCCGACGCCATGCTCACTGGCATTGTCCAAGAGGTCTTCCCAGCATGTGGCATTCAATGGATCGAGATTTTGCGGTATTTTACAGCGTTCCGAGTTACATGGTCTGAACGCAGTCGGAACCCTGGAAGTCTGCCATCCATGAGCTGAGCAGGTTTACGCCGAAAGTGCAACAGCTTCACGCTCCCAAGTTCGCAACCGGGCCAAAGTCTGTCGTGTCTGCCCGTGAAGCTCGTTGTGAGCAAGTGCGGTCGTCTTCTGGCTTCTGCCTCGGCTGCGTGCATTGTGCATTGTAATGCGAAGCTTTAAGACCACATTCGATGCGACTGTGTACGCCGTAAAGTCGCCCACTGCAAACCTAAGTTCGTGATGATGCACTTGACTTCGTTGTTTCGCAGCAGATAAGCTCGGTCGGACCTAATTCTGCATGACTGCATGATACGTCATTGCTTCTGACAGCCCCGAAAGGTAGTCGTGCCATGGTGCGCAGTGAGTCGGAGCCACCAATCGAGATCTACGCAGAGTGAGTGCAGCCTGCAAACGCTACCGTCGATGGAAGCGGTTGCGGCACGCAGTATGTCGCAGTAAGTTTTTGCATGTGTCTGGGAAGCTGAAGCTTCAAAGGACTTCTGTCACTTCGTCGAGCCAAGTCCCGCATCTGAGACTAGATGAAACTAGATCAGGCAGATGCGCCAACACCAGTTCACGCAGTCTGCGAATGGTCGATCTGCCACCAACTCCAGGCAAGACACAGCAAGTCCAAGGTCCTTCGGGCCGGCACCTCCACTCTCGGTTCCACATTCGATTGGAACGTTCAGAATTCATCATTGCGATGGTCTCGAATTTAATGAGACTATGCCGACCGGTTCTGGCATCCTTTCAGAGGTGCCAGCACGCGCTCTTTGTTGTCATAGTATGTCATAGTTTTCTGGGCTCTTGCTGAACGCCAGATGACAACACTCGAAACTGCAAGTCACATCACCTAAGTGTCCCGCTACCACACATTACCACTTCTCATCTTCGCCGTGTTTCCGCATTCGGTCGGAAGCCCAATCATTTTTTTCCACACTGCAATCGGTTTCCGAAGCCACTGCGTGGGAGTCAAATGGCGCTGTCTGCCTTCTTTGTTGTTTACCAACTGTAGTGTGGACAGCCTTGACGGTTTCGACATTACTTATTAGCTGCCAAGCGGCCATAAGGGCGAGATTAATCAAAGAAAAGTGCGCTTGCAAGCTGCTGCACACGCTCGGGGCGCGGACTGCGGACTGCACCCTTGGCGGCAGGAGCCTGCACCAAGTCTCTACTAGTAGCTCCGGGGCTTTTGTGCCATGCATACGAAGCGCGCAGTTCATTAACGCAGGGTGACAGGGTTGGACAGGGGTCCACCTCACTTTCACCGGCTCCTAGCGCAGATTTTACAAATAATCATATTACTCATATTACGCATACGCCTGTTCATAGCCTGCAACCCCCGTCTATGCACACTCGTCGCAGCTTCAACTTAAGCTTTTTCGTGAGCTGTGAGCTGCCCTGAATCGTGTATGCAGGACAACCGCAGCCGCACACACAGCGGCGCGAGGTAGTGTCGCCTTGTGGAGGTGCGCAGCATTTGCTTTGGGACTGCAGGCAGGCGGTGGGAATAAAGATCATTCATGTGCAGGTGCTCCGGCGAATGTGCCATTGATGGGCGTGCGTTGAATGATGCCGGAAGTCAAACCTTGCCCAGCCGTTGCAATTTGTAGCAAATCCTTAGACCACATCCGGCAGAGCAGAGCTGTTGCGACTTGTTGCAACATAATGCATGCAATGCATTCCACAGCTTTGGGCCAGGGAAGTCACTGAAGGTTGCCCGAAGGGCTTAATGCTTCCAGTTCTGGCTTTCTAGCCGAATTCGCAGTGTCTCCCCTGGTTACTGGCAGCTGATCCTTCACTGTGGCACTGGGGATGCAACAACATGCGGTGCCGTGCATGCTGCTCAGCACCAGGGAAGCGCTAACGGAGGAAGGCATCGGTCTGCAATTGAATTGAAGCATGATGCATCGTCTCGCAGGGCCAAAGTATTTGTTGTACATTAGTTGTTGATGCACGGCTCAAAGCCGTCTTTGCCTTCGTCTTTGTAGATTTTCAGACGGTGCATGTGTAGTTCAGGGATCGCTCAAGGCGCGTGCGCTACGCCGGCAGGAATACGTCCGATATGTTCTGAGGTCTGAGCTGGCTGGAACTGGCCGTTTGCAGCAACGCAGGTTGAGCGAATTGGAAAAGCAGGCATGCCGGCTGGGCGAACGGCTCTCAGACATGACGACGAAGATCTCTAACTCGGACAAAGCCCAGTATGCTGCCGCATATATCAAAATCTCTCGCTAAAGAACTGAGTGCTGTGTGCCGCTGTGCTTGAAAATCTCGCTCCTTTCGCTAAAGAGCATGACCTGCAACCTGTTGCAGCGATGGCTGGCCTTACCGATCCAGTATGCTGTTAAGCTGCAGCATCGCGCTGTGGGCAGCCTTCTCGTGGTTCTTCAACACCGCCCAAGGAACGGCACTGCGTTGCTCAGTGCTGGCCGAAGTGCAGTCTTAGAAATACAGGCTGTCAGCCGTTATCAGCGATGTCGATGCCTTGCAAATTTGCCTGTCGGAAGTTCCAAAGGTGTGCGGGTGGATCTTCGTCATTGCAACCCATATGTTCACACGTGATTATGTCAGTGTCCCGCACCTCAGCCCCACATATTGCTGTGTATGTAGCTTAGAGACGTGCAGGTAAGCAGGTGTTTAAGTATTTTTGATTATTGTCTGTATATACGCCAGTGGGCATGTAAATGCATGCATATGTGCACACGCATCCGTGGTCATACATGTGTATGCATACGCCGACGTGCGTATTAGTATAGGTGTAGGTGTTTTCGAGACTCGATAAGACATACAACTACAAAGTGCAAACCCTGCCTGCCTGCGCATGCCTTTACGCTCAACTATATACTTAGCACTGTCTCGATCTCTCTCCCTCTCTCTGTGCACATACGCGACAAACACGGAGATACACATATGTAACATGTATGTATATATGTATATATATATATATATATCATAAATGTCTCTATCTATATATATATATCTACGCAATTAATTAATTAATTAATTAACTAGTTACATATACACACACACAGACGCGCGCAGAGAAACACGTTCACATGTACGTACACAGTCGTATAATCGCATAGTATCGCATGCATTTATACAGATGTTTGAAAGTGCCTGAAAGGATGTTCAATTCGCGCTGACTGCCGGGATATTTGCGTTCTGCTCAGTTGCCGTTGCAGGCGAAGTATGGCTCGGAGCCACGCCCACTCGGCTACCAAATAGAGACAGCGCCTCTCTGCAGCAGTCTGCACCACAAGTAGAGCGCCCTGTCGTACTACATAACCGTTAGCACGATGTTGGCGTGTCTTTTCCGAAGTCTCCATCTGCTGTTTATTATTCACTGTTTCCTACTCACTGTCAACTTCTGCTGCTGCCCCCCTTCCTCCTACCTACACTCGCTCCTACTACCATCGACTTCCCTGTCGACAACAACCAGAACTACTGCTGCTCCTGGTCCTGATCCTACTGCTGCTGCTAGTGCTACTGCTACTACTACTACTACTACTACTACTACGACTACGACTACAACAACTACTACTAACTACCACTACCACTACCACTACGAGGACGACTACGCTACCACCACCACCACTACTACTACTGCTGCTACTACTGCTACTACTGGTACTGCTGCTGCTGCTGCCACTACTACTACTACTGCTGCTGCTACTATTACTACTACTACTACTACTACTACTAATACTACTACATTGTCCTGGGAAACGAAGCTTGCTGTTTGTGACCAACATTTTGCTCATTTTGGTGAAACTTGCAATCTTGGTCGATCTTGCCCGTCTTGTCAATCTTGGGGGCTTCCGAAATGGCCAAGATTTGACATCTTGTCCATCTTGCTTGCGGCTCAGGGGAGGCAAGTTTGTACGCAAGGTTGCCAATCTTGCAAGCTTGGTAGTATGGCAACGTGGGGGGGGTGGGGTAGTTTTTGCATTCTCGTAATCTTGCCCCGCTTGCCCTTTTTTACCTCACTTGCCCCACTTGCCCAACTTGTGCCGTTTGCGTCAGTCAATTCCGTGCAAACGGGACATTCAAGATTACCGAGCTAATACCCCCCACGCCCCCTCCCTGCCCAGATCAGATGGTTATGTCAAAACCCACAAAGCGGGCATGCAAGATTACCAAGCTAACGCCCCCCTCCCCCCCTTCCCTCGTCTTCTGGAAAATGGCAGTGCCTATACGACTGTTGGTTTGTGTGAGGCAGAAAAAACACACAGAACAGACGTGCAAGATTACCAAGCTAACACTCCCCCCCCCTTCCTTTCCCTGGCCAAACCAAATGGCTGGATCCTTGTCTATCTAAGCTGGAGCAATTGATCTGTTGCGGTTTTCTTGTGTAGATTTTGTTGCGCTCTTCGAGCCAGCTTGTATGTCTCTAGTCGTACTGTGCTGTTGGTTAAACCGCTTGCGCGGATCGATCACAATCCTCTTTCGAGGATCAACCGCAAACCGCTCTTCGCGGGTCCGAAAGCGTGCCTCATGTAACCATCCAAAGACGAAGCCTTCCAAAACGGCTTGGATGGCCGAGAGAAAGCAAGGCACCGATGGAATGAGCTTCGGGGGAGTGAGGGCCGGGGGGGGCGGGGNGGGGGGTTAATCTTGCAATTTTGCGATGTAGCTTGCAAATGGTACAACGTGTTCGGGGCGAAAAGAAACAAGGCTTCAACAAAGGAGTGGGGGGGAGGGGGGGGGTCGAAATCTTGCAATCTTGTCATTTTGCCAAGTTCCGTTTCTTCCTGATTCATGCTGTCGTTTTGCCTTGGACCAAGTGGATCAAATGGCTCAAGTGGGGCAAGAGAGGCAAGTAGGGCAAGTGGGACAGATGGGGCAAGTGGGGCGAATGAGGCAAGATTTCAAAAAAGCAAGATTCCCCCTCCCACACGTCTGTTTTACTACAGCAAGCTTGCAAGATTGCGCATGCAATCTTGGAACCCCCAATCTTGGTCCATGCAAGCTTGCTTCCAATCTTGCCCCCCCAAAAAAAGTCGGCCGACCAAGATGAGAAAGATGGTCTGCACGATCTTGCTCCGATATTGGACCTCTTTTCCCAATACTCTGTACTACTTCTACGACGACGACGACTACTACTACTACTGCTACTACTGGTGCTACTACTACCACTACTGCCACTACTACAGCTGTTGTATCTAATTACTGTACGTCTTGCTACCTACGACTTGCAGACAAATCTACAAACAGCACAACTGATAATAACGATGCTCACTGTCGCCGAGAACCCTAGGACTTGCAACCCAGTCCGGGGCAGGTCCTGTTCCCGACTCCTGACGAAATTACATTCCCCATTTGCCGGCTTGTGATACACTGAATGTGATGCGGATATGCCGCCGGATGAACCAGGTCTCTCACCTGACTGTTGTCGACTTTCAGCTCTGCACAGCCGTGGCAGGCGGCGTCCACCAAATACATCGTAGAACAGCACGATCAACTGCCCCCACTGCCCAGGACAGGTGGAAGCCGTGGAAATTTTTCTCGATGCTCGTGCAGAGGCCACATGCATGGCCAACCAATTGCAGAAGCCCATGCCTACGGTATTGCCAAGCCGCTAAGCCTGCAATCGAGACGCTGGGCACGGCAGTTCCACCTTCCGCGAGTTCCCGAGCATGTCCAACCAATACTGTGCATATACAGCTGGGCAGGTAGAGTGGACAGCGGATGCTGTGGAGCGGGCTTCAAAGGCATTCGCGAACCCAGTTTCCTGGCACAGCGATATTTCTTGAACGAGCACGACATGCTTGGGATTGCTTTGTCATTGTTTCCAGCACTCCTGCCAAGTTCTGGTATTGCCAGCAAGCCCTGCATGGCCAATAGCAACACAGTGTCTTGCAATTGCATTAGATCTCGAAACAGCTCGCATCAGCTTTGAGGCTATTATGACGAAGGTTTTAGCATCATTTGCCTCTGGAGTGCTGCATGGTTTCACAACATGGCAGGCCGGCGGGCCTCCACCTCTTTGGCTCCAGGCAACCTCGCTTGCAGCGGTTCGGTCAATGCCGGGACAGTTTCGCGTGAGAAAATGATCATCGCTGCTTGAGGTTTGGCGGCAGGGCCTGCGAAAGCCAGCACCCATTCCAGACAGCCTGTGGGCCGCACGAGTGCCCGTTTTGCTGTGCACAGTTTCCCGCTGAGCAAAACATCGCAACACAAGAAGGCCGTTTGCTCATTGGTCATGAAGTCTCCGACGGAAGTCTGTTAGCTGCTAGCCACAACATGCCCGCTGATGTCTCGAGCCCGGTGATTTAATCTAAAGTTTCCAAACCTTCAAGACAGAAGCAGGTGTGAGCTGTGCCATTTTTGCAGCTAGTTTCATGGCAGTTAGCCACTCACGATTGCTGTAAAGGATCTCGTCCACCGTGGCGCCTAGTGGCACAATCACCGGCCGTGTCGCAGCCTCAAGGACGAGAACGCTTTTCATTGAGTTGCTGCGACATCGGCAGATCAGCAGCACACGTTTGGCGGTTTGACTGACAGCTGCTGCTGCATGTGGCACGTTTCTGTTTTTACTGAGAGTCATCCCTCGCCTCAGGATCTCTCCTCATGACCTGGGGAGCACTCTGCAAGTGGACCTGTCGGGTGAGTCCCTGGCAATGGTTGCAGGCAGAGACTGATTTGTGTTGTGGTGCGCTCCATTCTTGCCCGATAGTCGCACCAGCCACCTTTAGAGACATTTGGTGCTGCTGCAGGGTTTTTGCCGAAGCTTCTAGTTATCTTGAGCTTCTGTTCAGCAGTCTCCTGGCTGTCTCCTGACAATGGCGCGCCCGATCCTGCTGCCGCTGGCCTTGTGCGTCGCCTTGGTGATGCTGCTGAAGTCCAGCACTTTCGTGCAGGCACCTGCCCGAACCGTCGAAGGTCCACAGCAGCAGCTGCGCTTCATGGAGACGGCTGCTCTGTCCACGGGCATTGCCATGACCAACGCATTGCCGGCCATGGCAACTTGGGGTGAGGGCTCTGAGGCAGGACAGAACATCGACCCTGACTCCACGGAGGCGTACAACCGAAAGATCCTGAATGCNTTGCCGGCCATGGCAACTTGGGGTGAGGGCTCTGAGGCAGGACAGAACATCGACCCTGACTCCACGGAGGCGTACAACCGAAAGATCCTGAATGCCACCGCCATTTGCCTCACCTTCGCCGTTTTCCTGGTCGGCTTGGTGGTCTCCCAGGCGCGCAAGCTGGTGGAGAACAGGTGGCTGAACTGAGGCTGCGACACAAGGTTTTACAGTGCTTCCTGAAGGGCAGCTTGCTTTTTCACTTGTAGGGGAGAGTAGCTGCACNTCTCCCAGGCGCGCAAGCTGGTGGAGAACAGGTGGCTGAACTGAGGCTGCGACACAAGGTTTTACAGTGCTTCCTGAAGGGCAGCTTGCTTTTTCACTTGTAGGGGAGAGTAGCTGCACTTTCCAAAAAGCCTTGTGCCGCTTGCCTCTGCCGATTTTGCAAAGAAGACGAATCCTTATTAGATTGCAGCCCGTCCGTGTTTGCTATAGCCAGCACCCGCAAGCTCACACAACTCAGTCNCTTGTGCCGCTTGCCTCTGCCGATTTTGCAAAGAAGACGAATCCTTATTAGATTGCAGCCCGTCCGTGTTTGCTATAGCCAGCACCCGCAAGCTCACACAACTCAGTCGGGCCAGAGACTGCGCATGAGTCAATAAGTATCACGTTGGCTGCTGCATATGTTCTCAAGGTTTTTACACGTAGCACAAGGCGCAATCGCATCTTGGCTGTCTCGTGGCACAATGGCGCGCCCGATCCTGCTGCCGCTGTCCTTGTGCGTTGCCTTGGTGATGCTGCTGAAGTCCAGCACCTTCGTGCAGGCACCTGCCCGAACCGTCGAAGGTCCACAGCAGCAGCTGCGCTTCATGGAGACGGCTGCTCTGTCCACGGGCATTGCCATGACCAAAGCATTGCCGGCCATGGCAACTTGGGGTG
>BGNK01000924.1:122466-151770 GCA_003297005.1 Symbiodinium sp. clade A Y106
ATCATGGAGACGGCTGCTCTGTCGACGGGCATTGCCATGACCAACGCATTGCCGGCCATGGCAACTTGGGGTGAGGGCTCTGAGGCAGGACAGAACATCGACCCTGACTCCACGGAGGCATACAACCGAAAGATCCTGAATGCCACCGCCATTTGCCTCACCTTCGCCGTTTTCCTGGTCGGCTTGGTGGTCTCCCAGGCACGCAAGCTGGTGGAGAACAGGTGGCTGAACTGAGGCTGCGACACAAGGTTTTACAGTGCTTCCTGAAGGGCAGCTTGCTTTTTCACTTGTAGGGGAGAGTAGCTGCACCTTCCAAAAAGCCTTGTGCCGCTTGCCTCTGCCGATTTTGCAAAGAAGACGAATCCTTATTAGATTGCAGCCCGTCCGTGTTTGCTATAGTCAGCACCGTAAGCTCACACAACTCAGTCGGGCCAGAGACAGCGCATGAGTCAATAAGTATCACGTTGGCTGCTGCATATGTTCTCAAGGTTTTTTACACGTAGCACAAGGCCCAATCGCATCTTGGCTGTCTCGTGGCACAATGGCGCGCCCGATCCTGCTGCCGCTGTCNAATAAGTATCACGTTGGCTGCTGCATATGTTCTCAAGGTTTTTTACACGTAGCACAAGGCCCAATCGCATCTTGGCTGTCTCGTGGCACAATGGCGCGCCCGATCCTGCTGCCGCTGTCCTTGTGCGTTGCCTTGGTGATGCTGCTGAAGTCCAGCACCTTCGTGCAGGCACCTGCTCGAACCGTCGAAGGTCCACAGCAGCAACTGCGCATCATGGAGACGGCTGCTCTGTCGACGGGCATTGCCATGACCAACGCATTGCCGGCCATGGCAACTTGGGGTGAGGGCTCTGAGGCAGGACAGAACATCGACCCTGACTCCACGGAGGCNTTGCCGGCCATGGCAACTTGGGGTGAGGGCTCTGAGGCAGGACAGAACATCGACCCTGACTCCACGGAGGCGTACAACCGAAAGATCCTGAATGCCACCGCCATTTGCCTCACCTTCGCTGTTTTCCTGGTCGGCTTGGTGGTCTCCCAGGCACGCAAGCTGGTGGAGAACAGGTGGCTGAACTGAGGCTGCGACACAACCAATGTGGCCATGGACATCCGAGAGACCCGAAATTTGGAGTCAAAGGAGCGCAGACCGCCCATGCTTGAGTGACTCTTGTGTGCAGGCGAAGGTTCTGTGAACCTGCGCAGACTCCGGCTCCGGCAGGTGATTGCTTCGGATTTTCCACAGAGGGCTGGCGAGGATTAGCTCCTCAGCAGCAGTCTGGCCTCCAGCTCGCACTCGCAAGGCCTGCATGGCGATGTCTCGCTTAGGTTCCCTTCGAGGATTTGGCCAGGGCTACATCGCTTCTTTCAGGCGAAGCTCGCCCGACAGAACAGAAAGTCAAAAGGCCATCAGTTGATTTGGCCGTTTCGGCTTGGGGTACCCGGTCAGGTGCAGGTGCCGTGTGGGCCTTCGGCCAACGGCTTGCGAGTTTGGGGGGCTTCGAGGTCCAGTGTCGCACACCACCTTGGACTGGGATGTCGTCTCAAGCTTTTGATGGAAGGCAGCCTTGGCAACAGGGACCGCTTTGAGACGCTATGCAGCCTCTCGGCAGGGGTTTTGCATTCATTGGGTCACTACATGCACTACTCACTACTCTGCTGGGAGGTTCGAGTTTTTCTGGGACCTCGGCGCCTCGTGCCGTTCCGCGTGTTTGGCAAGGAGGCGGCAGATGCCCAGTTGGTGGGGGACCTGGCGAGCGCATCAGTCATCGACAGGCTACAGAACTTGAAAGAGAGCGAAAATCCAGAAACGTGCTGTAGACAACTCTTGAATCTGTTGGTGCAGCACGTTGATCCTTGAGGTGGACTTCCAAGGTACCGCCTGTACTGGCGCCGCAGACCCAGCATTTTCATGGCTTCCGACGAAGGTTACCACCTAACCCCATAAGGTTGGAAACCGGATTAAGGCCAAATAGTGCTGGGATTCCCTATACATTGCTTTTAAGGATTGAGGCTATGGGGTTTCCAACTTTTGGGCTTCTACTGTAGGGCTTGCAACATAACAGCAGCACCCTGTTCTAGGCAGCAGGAAGCCAGACCCTGACACCCTCGTTATAAGCACCGGCAGGCCGGAGGGTGTCCGTACAGAAGCGCCCCGCTGCAAGCTATCAACATGCCCAGTACGCGGTCCCCAGATCTGCTTTCGCTTGATTCTCCGATCTGCTTCCGCTTGATTCTCCGACTCCACGTTCCTGAAACGAACGGCCTGAAGCAGCCGACCAAGGACCTCAGAATTGCCAGCTGCCCCTCACAGGAACCTTCGCGCTTGGACGGGCCGGATTCTTACCTGGCACCTGCAGAGGTACAGGCAATTCTGCAGAAGCATATGCGAACCCGTGCACTGTTGCTGATGGCATGGTGTGATCGAGCCCAGGGTCTCACTCAGCCTCTTTAAGTCCGGACCGGCATGCACGGCCCTAGGGCTTCCTCGACGATCGATTGGAGAAGAGCGCTGCAGAACCTCTGCAAGTGTGCGGGGCGCAGCTTTGAGTCGTGCTAGAAAGATGTAGAGCCGGTCTTGACAACACCAGGTGGAAGCAGTTGAACCTGCTCACCGAAAGCTCACAAAACGACCCGAGGCACCTCATCTGAAGCTATGGTCGGGGAGGCCGTTGCAGGGCCGTCAAAATTTGTGAAACCAGGTAAAAGACATTCCCGGACCCTACTCTGATCATTTTGTACTGTAGTTAGTTCGACATGTGAGATTGGGCAGTGTGGAGGCATGATGCAAACAGTTGGAGCCAAAGGGCGAGTCCCAACTAGAAGCGCCGGTTGACATGGCAATCGGCCAGACAGGCTTCAGCGACAGCAGGGGCATGCTGCGACCTGGACCGGCTGAAGAACGCGCAATGATGTCGACGCAAGATTTGGAGTTCTTTACTTGGTGGTGTTTGCTTTCCGAGTTCGTTGACGGTGCGTATGAAACGTACAGAACATTTATATGATTCTCTACGTCGACAGTGGAGATGACAAGCGGAGTGGTGCTTGCATGTCTAGCCTGCAAGTCCCTAGAGCCCTAGAGTGCATGGAGCAAGATTGGAATGTCCAGAGGATCTCTTGGATCAGGCACTGAGTGCCGCGGCCTCGAACTTCCAGCCTGGGCTTCACCACCGTCTTCCAGCCAAGGCCATGGGCCACCCGAAAGGCGTGCTATGCCCAGGCCTTGGTAATGTTGGGGAGAGGGATGGATGCGACCGTGATGTTCTCTTAAGGCCTGCACGGAGCTTTGGCTGTTCTGGCATCCTGCGCTGTGCTCAGCTTGCAGGGCCCGGGCCCAGGCCAGGCACCAAAGTTCTCTGCAGGCTCCGCCCGGCTCTCGCTGCGCCATCGCCTGCGACTGAGCCATCGTTTGGCCTCGCCGGAGCCTCGATTTGGACGAGAGCAGAAGGATTCAATCGGCTAAGAGAGGCTCTAAGAGCGGCTCTACGAGGCTAAGAGGGCTAGGCTTTGGGAGAGCTCTGAGCTCAGGCCAGGGCTTCGGGATTCTCTGGTACAGCTCGGCTCTCGGACTTAAGCCTCGCTGAAGCTCTCGGCACTTTTCTGGAGGCTGTAGACATCCTGTAGAGAGCTGTGGAGCTGTGGACATGTAGAGACGGAAGTTTGAAGTTTGAGGCCACGCCTTGTGCACCTGGCCTCACCAGTGAGACTACGCGCAGCTCCAAACGAGGCCTGCAGAGCGGCCTGTTGAGAGTCGGGACACGTCCAAGCAACGGTGCCGCTGCAGGCTCGGGTTGACCAGCACCTTCGCGATGCCAAGTGGCGTCTCGGTTTTGAATGTTGCGAAAGGCTCCCGTCAGAGTTTTTGTCGCTTCTTTACTGCCCTGTTGGCCACTTCTTGTGCTGCAAACGAGGTGGGACGTGCAGGTTGAGTCTATGCCGATTCCTCTGTTGTCTTGCATGTTGCCATCCGCAGCTTGGACGGTTCGTAGTCGTGGACGATGCACGCATGCTTTATAGCAGCAGCTGGGAGCGATGTACACAATGTACCCTCTCAGGTTAAGCGATGAGTCATCATCTTAGTTTTGCTCTGGCGAGGTTGCCTGGTCAAAACCTAACGGTGTCTTATGACCACTGCATGATCACAGCTTCGCTGGTCCACGCTTCTGGGAGTTGTCCAGCTCAGTCAATGCAGCCCACGCAACTCTGAAGGCCTGGCATCACGCGCACCTATCGCGTGCGTGGCAGTGCTTCCGATGCAAACTTCGCGTCGGACTCCCAATTCTCATTTGGCTCCAAAGACCTATACCCTTTCATATAGCCTTCCGCCGGGTAGTGCGCAAGAAATCGAAAAGTCCGGCTGCTGTCATGCCTGTGAACGTGGCCTTGGGCTGAGCTTAGGCCGTTTCCCTTCGGAAGCCAGGAGCGAAGCCAGAACCGAGGCGAGGGTGTGCGTCCTCGCCTTTGACTGACAGGACTTGCTTTGGTGGCGATCGGAACCCTCGAAGGATGAACTGCGCTTGCTGCTGCAGGAGGCGTGTCTTTTTGCAGTCATGGCTACTGTAGCGGTGGGGGAGCTCAAGATCTTTGCATGCCTTCAGCTTTTCTGCAGCTACTTGGAGGTGGTCCTGGGTCTGAGCATGGCCGGTATCCGCCTGCAGCCAAGCCATGCCAAGCTAGAAGCGCAAGCGCCTGGTTCACGTCTGGCCACAGACTGCAGGCGATTTTGTGGCCTTTGTCGGCACCGTGTGTCTCATGGCAGATGAGTCGCAGCATGGTGACGGATTCAAAGGCACACGACTTCGGTTAGGTTGGCCAGTAGGGCATGAACTAATCGGAATCGGAGCTCGGCATATGGCGCTGTGGGCCCCCGTCCCTCAGGCAGCTGCAACGCTGCCCCAGTGCCAGACATGGTGGTGTGTGGCGCTCAGGCCTTGGGCCAGGGAACATGCAGCTTGCTGAACTCTGAACAGAAAAGCTTGGCATCCCTGCCTCCCAGGCCCTGGGAGCACCGCGAGGCGTCTGACTGCGCCTGCAGCTTCTGACACTGCCTACCGCCTTGCGTCACATGCAAGCTCACTGCTCACCTCAAATCTGGATACCATGCGAAGCTACTTTACTACACCATGGAATGCCACGAAACGACAGCGATGTGAGCTAGAACGACCTGGCGACCTTCTGCAGTTCGGAAAGCTCCGGAGGCCACCGCTGCCTACGCGCGGAACTGGCGCTCAGCAGAGCCAGGAAGGCTATCTGAGTCGAGTAAACACAGTAAGGCAAGTCATGATATGCTGTTGTCTCCACTCGTCGTGAGTTGCCCAGAGGCGACACCTGGTCTTGCTGTGTGGCACTCAGGCCGTGTTCTTTGACAGGATCAGGGCAAGGTATACTAGTCTCGAGTATGCTCGAGCAGCTGAAGAAAATTGCACACTAGAGTACACGGGCAGGTTTGGCATTTCTAATCGGCTACCCACAACTACCCATGCCCGCTGGCCGTTTTCTGAGAAAGCCTCAGGCCGGGCCGCTTAGAGTCAGCCACCCAGCAGGGCCCCAGAAGCAGCCTAGCGGCCTAGCAGCGCCGCTGGTTCTCCGTGGCCTTGAGCTTTTAGGAGCCAGGCTCTGAGTTGCCCTGCGTCTCATTGCAAGGTTGGGTCTGCTTCCTGACCCAGGAGCACCTCTGCGAGATTTGTACTCAGGTTGTCAGGAGTTGATCATGGCTGTTAAGCCCTTTAGCATGGAGATGCGCAGGAATCCTGGCCGTTTGGCCTGACGGCTTCAGCTTTGAGATCGTCTGCCTGCCGCACTTCCACATACTTCATAATGCCGGATCGGTTCCTTGCAGGTCCAGATCATCCCACATGGCGATGTGCACCCGGTGTAATGTCAGGCATGTCCGAATTGCCCCTTCCTGCAGCTCAAGTTTTTCCGGGAGGCACCAGGTCATGTCTCTCAGCCCCCTGGCTCCGAATGAGCACTGTCTTCTTTCCAACTCCATGGCGATGCTAGCAGTTTGATAAACTCATACCGAGTTCTATCGTGGCGACTTTGTGATGATTTGGCTGTCAGGCTTGTCATCTCCGATGAAGCTTTCGTCTGCTTGTGGCCCAAGTCACTCTTGATGCCCCTTCAATGGACAAGTGAAGAGGCGCGGTTTCCTTTCACGTTTGTGTGCGAGACGTGAGCTGCCTCCCAGCCACGATTCGCAATCTTGCATCAGGAGCTGCGCTTCGGCCACCGGCTCGCCGGAAGCACGCCAGCCATGATTTGGCAGTTTCGTGTGCAAGCCATTTTTTGCCTCCCAGACGTTGCATGGGAGCATATTAAGCTGCGAATGTCAGTTTTTTTCGTGGAAGCAGATGATCGGCAGATGTTCTGGTAGCAGCGGCATGCAGCGGCCACAGTCCTGCCAAAGGCCTACACCTCATATAGTTGCTCAAACCTACAGAGCTTGTCAAAGGGCCCCCGCGGCCCCGGCGTGACCAAGTGTGTAACAGAAGCTGTTTGTCGCAGGACCCTTTCGCGACATTCACGACGAAGGTTTGAACAACACCTTGTGCGACAAGGGTTCTTAGCATTACCGGGTCCCAAAAGCCAACCCAAGTTCACTACGGTGGAGTCGATCTAATGGGTTCGAGCCTACTTTGCATTATGTTTCAGCATCTGTTGTTTACCAAATCACGGGGTTTTCCAACGACGCAGCCGCTACAACTCGAATTTACAAACTGACAAGAGTGCGTGGACGAGCTTCCACTCAAGAGCTGTTTGTCAACAACAGTCCCCAACAGATGGCTCCAACCACGATGCTGACACGGATTGAATTTGTAGCTGCATGTTGGAAAGCAGCAGAGCAAAACAAAAGCAAACGATGCAGACCAAACGAAATGCCTCCGCATTGTGGGCACGGGGCATTTCCCCGAGTAAATCCCCATGGCATGGAGGGATGTTTTTTAGGGAGGCAAGCCGACACAGGGGGGTGGAAGCTGCAAACCTTATAGTTGCAAGCTGCGAAGGTCAGGAGCGAGGGGTTTTGTCCCGGTCCTTTGCAGCAGACTGCAGACTCTATTGAAAAGAGGCGTGTCGTCCAAGTTTGCGTTCTTACTGCGGTCTCAGAGTTTCGCAGTTGGGCTGCGGCATGATGCAGGGTGAGGATAAACGGATAAACGCAAACAGTGCTATTGTGCCGCTGTCCTGCAGTCCGGCCGCCCACGCAGCAATGCTTTGAACAAGAGGTGGGATCGCAAAGCGGGAACAATTTCAGAACCTCTCCGCACCCCACTGCTTGAGTAGGTTTGGTGATTTTGCAAACTCTTCATCGATCCGTACGCGCCCACCTGTGCTCTTACAAAAGTTTATTTGGATTCCTTCGAAGTCACACATGTTCGCTTTCTGAAAAATTACGCCGTCTGAGTGTTGCATGTCCTCTTTGCCAAATGGGGTTGCTTTTGCCCACACACATTGCGTGCAATCCGCCTTCAGGGTGAGATAGCAAGTTGAATCTGATCTATGGCACGGGTGCGCCGTTTCCGGCAGCGTTTCCGGCAATCCACGCGCAAATCAATCGGTTTGACTGGACACTGGAATCCCTTTGAGACGAAGCAGACTAACTAATTCGCAAGCACTACCAGTCTTCAGTAGAGATAAGAGTTGAAAAGGTCTATAAGCCTAGTTGACCCCTCATAACGCGTCTTTCAAGTCCATTCCGGACACCCGTCTTCAAGAGGCAGTAAAAAAGCAGCAGCGAAGAGGCTTAGACCTTTTCAACTCTTATCTCTACTGAACACCGGTACTGTAGTGATTCCGCAAACCTAATCACCCTGCTATAAGAGCAATCAATGTGGAGGTGTCAGCATGTCGGAACTGTGCATGTTTTCACTGTGGACATACCGCGATATGCCACGGCTGCAGTTCTCTTAGTAGCATCCAATATGGATCAGATTTTTACATATTCCGCATTTCCATTCGCTGGCATAGACTTCATGTAATCAGAGTGCTTCCCTTCACTACAGCCTCGTATAGCCTGGCCAGGTCGGAATCATGTGCTGCTCAAGGCGCCGGGCCTGGCAGAGAAAGTCGGGGTGAGGGCGCGCGGCGGGACTTGCGGTATGTTTCTGCAGGAGGCCGCAGTCGTGGAGCTGCCGTGGCCTGCCGATCCTTTGCTGAGTTAAGTACGGTAAACAGTGCAAAGCTGCCAGATGCTCTCCATGCTTCCATGCAGCTGCAGGAACCTCACAGTCTCGTCGAGTATCGATCTCCTCGGGATGCAGAAGTTTGGTGCGACGAAGCGAGACAGGCCGCGCATGGTTTTGCTAAAAGGGTGTCGCTGTACATTTGCCCAGGTCTTCAGTGGCGGCCGACAGAGCATCAGCTTGGCCCCGGAGTTCGACTTGAGTCCGGATGTGTCTTCCAGCTCTGGGTTCTATGTCTGGATCCTGGAGCTTCTGAACTCTGAGTGCCTTGGAAGCTGGTTCGTGCATGAGTCGCGAGTCCAAGGATCTTTTCGATCTGCGAAAGTTCTCTACCAAAGAGGGCCTTGCATTGCTTCTGGACCGTGCAGCATTTTATCGGGGAGCCCGGGGTTGCCAGGATGTCTCAGGCACAGCTTGGCAGGCACAGGAGCATCGGTGAGTATGGAAGCTTGAACATTGAAAAGCACAGGGCACCGCTCGGCCGGTTTCCTGACGTTTCGACCCGAGCCTCAGCGTAGCAGGCACATACTACTACTACCACTACTACTACTACTACTACTACTACTACTACAACTACTACTAGTAGCACTACTAGTATTGCTGCTTTTGATGTGCGAGTACAAACTTCTGTCAGGACAAGACTGCTTTGAAGAAGCGCCTGGTCGAGCTGCGGCTTGCACAAATTTGGTGCGTTTTCATGCAGCCGCAGCCCACACAAGTCGTTGGTTTGGCTGTTGTTGCACACGTATCTGCACATGTACTGCGATGAAATGGTCGGCCTTTTTTTGGGGCGTAGATCGTTTCAGGCAGCTGCCGGCCCTGGTGCCGGTATTTTCCACCACAACGCCAGATCTTCCTTGGGAGAAGCTCCGCAGCTGGTCCGAAGAACGGCGAATGCAGGGCGCGATCCGAGCCTCACGGTTCAATACATGGCAAAGCCGCTGAGGAGAACTTTCGCAGTATGCCATCAAGGCCGCACATAAACATCACGGAGGACGCCTTGTGCTTCCAGCTGGGACCGGGCAAGATTGCAGTACTACATCACCGAAATGAAATGTCCCGTCAGAGGACTCGGAGTTCTTCTCATGTCGCACGGAAGGCCGGTTCTGGGGCAGCACCATGAGTCATCCCCTCTCACTCTCCCCCTCATCCCCCACCCCGCAAGCCTTCGTGGATCCTGTGGCTTGAGACACTGGCAGTCTTGTGATTCACGAGCTGTGGATGTGGTGCTGTTGCTCGGCATAGGGTGGCCAATAGGGTTTTAACCCGGCAGCAAGCGCAACATCGGATCGTCGGATGGCAGGGACCTTCTCACGGGTCGACACATGGACGAGGCCGAGGTGGTGAGCTGGGCAGCGAAAGCTTTTGAAAAGGAGGTCTGAGGCTCAGACTGCTGGATTCGTGCACCGCTTTTTCGGAGATTCAAGAAAGTCAGCGAACAAGCAAACGGAGCCTGTTGCCTAGCTATAATGCACACGAAATGCCCAGAATGTGCAGTCCGACATCTAGACAAAGCACCGGCGGTTCTGTCACCAGGAGCAGCCCTCAGCACCTCGCTGCTGGGATGAGTGTACAAGCACCTCTGCGGAGTGCTCTCTGGCCGGAAGGTATAGAGGGGTTAATTATCCCGAAAATCTGGGGCATTGCCGGAGCAGGGTTTGCTCTAAGTAAGTACGGTCTCGGGCATGACGCAGCAGGGCAAGTAGTTTCGTGGTGCCAGAAAAGTAAGGGGGTGTTCAGGCGAGACTCGCTGTGTCACCAATGCGCCCGTCGCAGACGACAATGTGAAGCAAGGCCTTCTCGTGGAAGAGTCCGGAGCAAAGTCAGTAGAATTTCATAGAATTTCTCTTCCGTTGCCGACATCTCTGTGAAATCTCGCGCTCAGGCTTGCCGTAACCTGGGATGGTCGAAGTGGGCTTCTCCCCGACGAGGCCTTCAACTGGAATGTATGTGGCAGCTGCGGCTTTGAGTTGATGGCTTCATGCAGCTTGCAACGGCTTTCCAGGGTCCCATGTTCGCATGATTTCACATGGCTTTTGCTAGGCCTTCTGTTTCGTGGCCTGGGGCCGCCTCTCGTTCTTTGGTGTCATGGCAGCCGGCGGCACGTGGCTGAACTATTTCGCAAGTGCCATGGCTGAATCAAGATCCTCGTAAGATTAAGAAAGCTGTTGCCGACAGGGCAGGGCGATGTTCAGGCGATGGTACGCCAATATTCGCTCGGCCAATGAAAGCCCAGAAGCACATCGAGGTTCCGGAAATGCTGGTGTGCTAGTGTCTTACCGCGGCGACAAGCATTCATGGTAGTAGCTCGGTATTGTCATGTTTTGCACGCACCAGCCGAGCGCTTTCTCTACAAGGGTGAAGCCGCGATGACCTTCGCAAAACTCACTGTGTCACTGTCCCTACTTGTAACATCTTGTAAGACCTGTTTCAAGCCACCGGTCGAGATAGATATCATTGTAAGTATCTCACTGCGCTGCAGGCGGGGGCTGCCTTCCGCACGGGCCTGCCCTGGGGACACGAGCTACTTTCAGCCGTGGTCAGCCTGGCAGAAAAAGCCGCACAGGCCTGAAACGGCACATGCGCTATTGAATTGACAAATGTATAATCTGATTCAGAGAGCAGCCATTGTCGCGACGATTTCACAGGCTTCAGACAACGAGCAAACTTAGGTGCGACAGCAGACACGTGGCCCTCCAATTGCATTCCACACTGGCAGTGGTTCGATACTTCACCATGCTAAGGCCTTTCGCTTTAAAGCCTCCTGCTTGGACGTCACTCAATCTTAAGTTGACCGCAGCTAAGCGTGGTCTCCCACTCGTCTCAACCTCCCTCATTTCTGTGGCCCAGATCTTGTGGAGGTTTGGCCTGCTCTATACATGAACTCTCCAGATGTAGCCAGCCTTAGAGTCCTGGAGTTTTCAGATGTCATGCGATCTTTGGTAGCTTGTCATTGCAGGGAGTGCTTCAACAAAGTGAGGCGACAGGAAGACTCCAAGGAAACAAGGAGACAGAATTCGCTTCATCAGCTACGAAGAGGCCTTTAGTCGTGTGCCGCAGGCTTTGGGAGCTGACTTCCTGCGCATCGACATATTTCCCAATGGTGGGGCTCCCCTCATCTCCGAGGCTTGCACTGGAAGTCCGAAACGGGAGGCTAAAGGCGTCTAAAGGCCTTGAGGGAGACGGATCATGCAGGAGGCTCCGAAGTTTCACCATACCAATTCCAGTTGCACAACAACTCATGCCTCGCATCGCAGGTTTCGATCGTGACGGGATGGTTTGGCAGAGAAAATCTGAGGTGGGGTGAAGTGGATGCTTGGTTGCTAGAGACGCTCCGCGATCAGTGGATCAGTGGCTATGCTTTGTCTGCAGACATCTGAGCCGCATTAATTCGAGCGAGCGCAGCTCTGCCGTAGCTCTCTGACATGCTCTGACCTTGACGGAAGATCCGATGTTGGCGGTGGATTGCAACAAGAGCGACTCCCCCTTCAACCGTGGATAGACAGACATTGCCGCTCTACGGCTCAACTGCCTTGACGGGCAGCTCCCTCAGTTACGCGTCAACGGCTACAACGACTGTGGTACTCGATCGCCAGGCGGGTGGTTTCAATGTTGGCAGATCTGAGATGCGGCACCCTGGGCACAGCTGCGGCAGACATATCGTCACCTCGAGTGCAACCTGCAGATGAGTTCACCGGTCGATGATACGGCAAAGTGATGACCGCACAAAGTGATGACGGGCTCGGTGTCTTAGGCAGAGACTGCGCTGAGCGATGACTTCAAAACAACTGTAGCAGTGCTGCTTGTCGTCACTGTCAGTATAAAGCGTGAAAGAGTCTGAGTCTATCCGAAACACGTGTTTGTAGAATTGCATGACGACTGGACTCATCGAGCGACTTCTTGGACTACTGACTGTGCCGTCGGAGATGGGGGCACGAAGCAGTGGCAGATAAAGCCTCGCGGGGAAGGCTTCGCCGACTGCAGGCGCACAGCATGCGTGTGCAGATGCTGAGTCTTGCAGGAGTAGAGTGCTGCTTCTGACATTCCAGAATTTTTATGGCGGAGCTGGACGTGGGCCCCGCTCCCTGCACGCCGCCCCGATCGGGACTCGGCAGACCCGGCTTGGGAGTGAATTTTGGACTCGTGAGATCTGTAGCTAGTCACACTGCCGCAACCTCAGGTCGTAGGTCTTGGCACCGTGCGTGCTCGTCAGAGAAGCTCGCCGGCCCCTCACGACATGTGCGTGTGAGGCACCTGCAGCATCTGAGCACCACCACTAATCGGCTATCTTATCTTACTGCCATGCCAGACTGAACGGAGCATGTCGTCCAAGCTCTCGATGTCGTTTCCAGTGGACATATGTGGACACAATGCGACGTGCAAGACACTCGGGAATGGAAATCCAACCTGGACCTAGCGTTCACCTTTGATCGCTTTGCAATCAAAGGGGTCCGGGTTGAGGAGTACATTCCGAAATCGTGTAATAACCCTGCCCATGACAAGAACAATGGCCTGCAGCTGGAGGTTAGTGCTAACACGACCGGCAATCGATTTGAAATGCAAGGGAAGAGGCAAGAGTTGCGTGTCGGGAAGGATTTGTTTCCCACATGTACCGCAATCGCACGGAAGGAACTATTCGCACTCACACTGCTACTGTATGCTACCATTCTCCCCGTTACGGCTGCAGGTCGACACCAGGAAAGCTCCGAGAGCACGCCGTGCACTCACTCTTCGAGGCTTTTTAGGCTTTTGTGAGGCAGAGAGATCCATGAGAGCACGTCTCCCGAGCCTCGAGGCACAGATTCACCTGCATTGCCGTCCATCCGCGACAGCGCATCCACTGGCTCGGAGGTTGTCCCGTTCGGCATGTTTTCGCCCGGAAGATTATCACATGTCTTGAGTGACAACCAAGTGCACAGGTGGTCACAAGTGCGGCCGACCGTTCAAGCCTCAGCTCGAGAGGTGTCGTCTGGCCGCGTGCACATTGAGAGATGGCAGACAGCCAGATCAAAGAAGGGACCTGAACCCACCGACTTATTCGCGATTCCTCAAACGTAGACCTGTCACAGACCTCTTTTCCGCTGACCTGTCCTGCGCTTGGCAGCACTTGGCAGCCATGGGCGGTGACTCGGTCGCCGATGATGGTAGATCCTCGGCCTGCGTCCAGAAACGGTAGGGCAAACGGCTGTATATGCGAAGATTTGCTTGGATGTATATGAGCATCCGTCAAAACTTCCGTAATTGTAGTTAAGAGTAGGGTGACCGTGGAATGTTGGATCTTGCCAATGTCCTTGGAAAGCGATAGGACCCCCCCAAAAGCGATACGATCGACGAAGATCATTTGTGGTGACATGTTCGCGCAGCCGCGGCATTTGTGCCTAAATTTTGCGTGTGATACATGGCTAGGNATCGATACCCTAATCGATACCTACCAGATCGTTTTATGAGCCACTGCCCCATGCAGTAAAGGGCAGTAAAGGGCAGTGAAGGGCAGTAGAGTGCAGTACAGGGCCGTAAAGGGCAGGTAGAGGGCAGTAAAAGGCAGTGAAGAGCAGTAAAGGGCAGGTAAAGGACAGTAAAAGGCAGTAAAGAGCAGTAAAGGGCAGCAGAGGGCAGTAAAGGGCAGGGCAAGCTACGAGTAGGATCANTCACGAGAGCAAAGCGATACCTCACAGAAACATGTGACGGAATCCTTGTAAAGCGATAGGACCCCCCCAAAACATCCATGGTCTGGCCATGAACAAGAAGTTTTGACAAACGCTCATATAAGCAGCACAACCAGCAAAATCCTCGAGCACGGAGCACCTATGACTTGACTGTTTCCGTGCCTGCGTCATCCCATGTCGGGGGATTAACCATGTCAGGTCACGGTGATTATCGTCACTGTATCATCATGTAAGACTCTCCGTTCTCTCATGCAGGCCGGCGGCAAGAAATTCAATAAGATTCATCATACAACTTAACCGACGACTGGCGAGTCGAATGGCTGCAGCTGTTGAAGTATGTGGGCTTCGCACCCGCGATCAAGTTTCACGAGCCTGCGTGGCAAAACAGACATGCATAACCGCATAACTGTGACGTTTGCCGGTTGAGCGATGCTGTGAACGCATCTCATGCTTGGATCAGACGGACGACTTCTCTGGTGAAAAGCTGCAAAGGTCTTGGAATTGCTGCAAAGGTCTTGAATTTCGTGCTTGAGCCATCGACCCAGGACCCAAATCTTACCATGCTCTTCAGCTCTTCAACCTGCCAGAGGAGAGCCATAGCCGCCTCGCCTGTTCTGATGCATGAAAGCACATGCCGACGCTGGGGTTGCGAGTACAGACAGTGCAGCCATGCAATGGGCTACAAGCACTTCACGCAGTATAAGCTTCAAAATAGCAGCAGCTGTCCGTCGCTGCAGGAGATGTACAGCCTGTCCATGGAGGAGCGACAAGAAGCTGTGAAGATACTCGCTTACAGTAAGGTGTATTTCTCGTGCATTCTGAATGTGATTTCGGCTGCGATTGCCAACAAACATGTGATAAAGGGCTTGACTCCGCTGGGAGAAACGATTCTGTAATTTCGCACCTTGGCCAAGGAAGCTCGTAAAGAGCACGGGGCCAGAAGGTTTCCCGCCGAAGTGTCTGACAACACCTTCCGTGGCTCGTGCGGCATCCAAGGGGCTGGGTCCCAGACGGTGCCGTTAGGTCACTCCAGTTGGCGTCTCGATTTTGCGGCAAATTCGCTGGTCGCAGAGCCATTTCGACGCGCTTGCTACTGCCGCACTTCAATTGCGAAGTCGTTTGTTGCAACAGAAATTCGAGGGATCCTTGACCCCAGTAGCTGTAAGAGCCTTGGATGCACATAGAACGTGCGAGACTTGCTGTGAAGCAGAAACTTGCGCTTTCCAAGGCCATTTCGTGGACGGAGGAGCTTGCCGTGATGGCTGCAATGCTGGCGGGATGGGTGCGGGGTAATTTGTGCTGTGGGCCATGTGAGGTTGTCCGGCCGTATGCTAAGCACTGATCCTTGTCGCTTGTTTCTGCTGCCTTCAGTTGTTGCATTTGCAAGTCACTTGGCAAAGCATTTATTTGCATGATCGCAGGTGTGTATGGGTGGCCCGCTTTTCCTGGTAACTACGGGATTGGCTGCGGTCTTCCTTGGAACTTGGAGAGAGAAGGCATTCGGGACCACTCAATGACTCCTTGGAGCACTTGCAAGGGCCGAGTCAGCTAAATGTGCTTTGGAATACCTGCATGAGGCCGCTTTCTTGCTCCTGGTTACGACCCTTGCAGTCCATCCTCTTCCGGCACCTGGTTCGAAGCTCTCGCGCGAGCTGATGAAGTCATGGCTGACGCAGTGGATGAACAAGCTGCTTGACGGAACCGGCCTCCGTCATTTTGCCCTACGCTTGCGAGGTTTTTGTGTTTGCTACTCCCGTGTTCCGGGGTGGTTGATCTTGTTCTGTCTGGCACGATCGGGTACTGCACGCGCCCCATTAGCGAATTGTTTTGTTAGGTCAATCGATTACAGGGCCTTCTGGGGTATGTCTAGTATGCCAGACTAGTCGAGACTGCTCAGGTACTTCTCTTACCGCCTCCTGTGGTGTGATGATGACGTTCAGACTGCGCGGAAGAGCATGCCGTGGATCGGTGTCGGGCCACCTCATGGCGTGCTACCATTCGCTAACATGCTCGGCATTCCCGCGATCAACGAGACTCTCGGTTGTCCCTTTGTCGGTGCGGCTGCCAACGTTGTGTTCAAAACACCCGGGCTCCGCTACCTGATGTCCTATGGCTGTGTGACGGCTGACCGGAAGGATATGGTGAAAGCACTTGGCCGCGGCCAGTGTGTCGGCATCCTCCCGGACGGTGTCGCCGGCATCTTCCGCACCAACAAACACCGAGAGCTGGTGGCCATGAAGGATCGAAAGGGCCTGGCAAGGCTGGCCTTGAGGACGGGAACGCCCTTGATCCCCGTCTACTCCTTCGGCAACACCGCTGCCTTCTCCTGTTGGTATGATCGCTGGGGAGTACTGGAATCCATCTCACGGAAAGTGCAAGCATCCTTCTTCCTCTATTGGGGTCGCTGTTTCCTGCCTATTCCATACCGGGTCCAGATCACCATGGCCATAGGCAAACTAATTGAGGTCCCGCAGGTGGAGAATCCCACCACTGAACAGATTGATGAACTCCATCAGCGCATCATGGAGGGAATCCGGGCTACCTTTGATCGGCACAAGCACTGCATAGGATGGGGGGATAAGGAACTCGAGTTCGTGTGAAGTTAGCATGCACGTTTTGCAGGGTCCAAAGGGCTGTTTTCCGACAGCTCGTGGGTCTTTCGCCTCTGCTGGCTGTATAGCCTGGCCCCGCAAAAATCCGACCTGCCGAAACTTCCGAGCGACAAGCTGAAAAAAGTGCGTCGCGTAGTACCTCTACTTAATCTACCGAAATCAGTGCCGCTCCTCTCATTAATGTCGCGACATCGAAGTTCTAATTTTGCGTTCCGAGACGCCGAAGGTGCCTGGTAACGTGAAGTACCTAGGCGCAGTCCTCATTTCGTTACCTGCATCCCTCAGGCTTGTGGCAGCGCCACCACGGGGATGCAAAGTACTGGGTCCAGATTCGGAGCGCGCAGCGACTTCTGCGGAGTTCTCAGCTGACTGTGAGCATCGCGACCTGTTGGAGATGCTGCCATGCATATCGGAATATCGACCTATGAGACTCTAATAATCCTAATCGTTGCAGCAACGGCCCAGTAGAACGGATGTGTCGAGAAATTTGGCCAAGTGGTACAACCGTGCGGATAGAATTTTTTTCAAGGATTTGATTGCCGAACCGGGCAGATTCAGTTTGTTGGAGGTTTTCGATTGAAGCGACGACGCAGCACGAGCTGCTTCGCGCTTATTGGTCTTGAGGGCTAAGGTGGTTTGTCTCATTACTTGCGTGTCGACAAGGACTCCGACTAATAGGCCAGCGGGACTTCGTTGAGCATTGTCCTGGCATAGGGAAGCACATTTAACCAGTTTGGGTGGTTTCGCGAAAACATGTTCTATAAAGGGTTCCCAAAATTGGCGACATGAAAGCACAGCCGGAAATCTTTCCACATTATAGTCAACAAATGTTCAAAAAACGTTTTCGGTTTGATGTCCGCTGCTTTGGCCTTGCTTCAAGCCCGTCGCATGGGAGATTGAAAATAAATTCAACGTGAGTCGAAAAGCACACTGTGTTTTCGCATTTGTCCGTTTCCACTGATTCGGCCATAATTAAAGCCTGTCGCATGCGAACTTGAAAATGAATTGAACATTTATCGAAATACTCGCGGTGCTTCGATGTTGTCACTGCCCACTATTTCATTCTTTTGCAAGCCCTTTGCATAAGGAATCGAAAGCAAATCGAACAACACATTGTGTTCCTTGTTGGCTTTTGAAAGCTCCACTGTTTTGGGCTTGATTCAAGCACGTTGCATGGGGAATCGAAAAACACTAAAAGTGCACTTTTGCGATTCGGATTCTTGCCGAAGATTCTCGCTTCTGAGCATTAAATGATCTCCAAGGATCCCGGGCGGTGGCTGCAAATGTGCTTCTCTATCCTGGCAATTCCTCCACTCGAAACGATCAGAAGTACATAAGTGGACATGCTCATGCATTGAATGTTGGGTGTGCATGTGCGAGAATCAAGCCGTGTTTCAGGATGCGGAGCATTGGGACGGAACTCGTCTTGAATGAAGCGTCGTTACGAGGACCAGAAGTGGCTGGCAGCTCAAAGGTTGTCGTGTTCAAAATGCCTGGCAGCTGAACAGCATCACGGGCCTATAGATTGCTTTGCCACTGCCCAGAGCCGTACTCGGCCACGGCTTGCATCTTAGTGCACAGAGTTGTGCCACTGCAGGTGCTCGAGCCTTTGCTGCGCGAGGCCATTGACGCACAGGAGGTCTGAACCTTCACCGCCTGGCAGATGCAAGCTGCAAAGCGGATGCTATGAGGCTGATCGAATGAGTGCCATTACCATGCTTGGCATCCTGCCTTAGCCTCAGTGTTTTCGCAGCCCGGCCGCTTGAACCACCGCTCGACCCGTCCTAGATGCTAGATGCTCCGGACGTGTTTTTCCAGGAACGAACTGGTGACCAGACTCGATGGAGAAGCCCTGGACCAGCACCACTTTCGAGGCGACGGCCTCATCGTGCTGCCTGACAGAATCCTTGAGGTTCAAGCCTGTCTTGCGCTGCATGAAAAAAGACTGTCGGTTCACCACCTGGGCAGAGGGTTTCCAGAGTTCCCAGAAACTCTTTGATGGTGTGCTCCCACCCAGCCCATGCTGCCTTTGTTGGAAGGCCAGCCCGTGGCCGAGTTTGAGGCCATGCCGCTGCGTGCAGGTGCAGGTGACCCAGAGACTTGAAAGATTCCGTCCAGTATGGATTGGCATCGGTAGCCTGACTTGTGTCAAATGGGAACGCAGCCACTTCAGACGCTGGATAGTGTAGAATTGTGTCCAAGGTTTTGATTGCATGGCAGCACTTCTGAGAGGTATGGTGCCATATGTTTGTGGCTCCAAGCCAACCCTTCAAGGAACTGTTACTGAACACCAGACAGAGAGCGGCACTTGGTACTGTTTGTACACGCCGCCCGCACCATCAGCATCGGTCCTGTACCATTTGCACGGTCTGGGAGAATTTTTCGCCTTTGTCCGGAAAGAGGTTTACTGGACAGCTGCTGCCCTGGAGCAAGCTGGCAGACCGGTCCATATCGTCGCTCCATATGACGACACCAAGTTCGGAATGTGGTCAGATGGCAAGACTGTTCAGATGTTCACTCGTGTGTTGAAGGATGTCATGCCACAGGTCGAGAGACATCTCGTGGTTGAGAAGCGAATTATTCAAGGATTTAGCATGGGCGGTTTTGGAACCATGCTTCTTGGATTGCGGCACCCGGAGCTTTTCTCGCGCATTCTAGTTTGGGACGGCGCGCTTCACAGCTGGGAAACACTCACTCCCTTTATTGCCAAGGGTCAGTTCGGTAACTCAGTATCCATCTTTGAAGAGAACTCACCGTGGAAGGCTGCAGAAGCCTGCCCCGACAAGGCAGTGCCTATCCTCATCTTCGTGGGAAGGATGCAAGCCACACTTGCGTATGGACGACGCTTTTACAAGCATTTGCAGGATTCCGGAATGCAACGTGTAACGTTTCTTGAGACAGATCTGCCACACTGCTTGCAGCCTTTTGTAGAGCATCATGGCCATCGAGCCATCGCCTTCTTGTTTTCAGAAGTAGACGAAGTGACTAAGTAAGCAAGCTGGCTGGAGCTACCTGGTCCAGAAAATCCCTGCAGCATCGAGCAGGCTGCCAAGCATCTCGCCGTTTCAAGTTTCTAGAACCCAGTGGCTTCTTTTGGGAGCTTGGCTGTCGTTTAAGTCCCAGGTCTGGCCTGAGGGCCTGCCAGTGTTCAGAACTGTTCTACTGTTTAAAGTCCTTCGACGATCGCTGTCGCATTCTGTCGCCGGGGATGTCCGCCTAGAAAGAGTGCAAAGCAGCGGAGAAAAGTACCGAGGTTAACAAGCGGGCCCGAGATGACCTTTGGGCCGAGGCCGAGGCCTTTTCGAGCCCTTTTGCAGACATGTCGACGGCTTTTGTTCGTCGCAGTTCGTGCTTGAAGGAGTCGACCACTGTGTGGGCCACATCGGCACCAACGCAGTCCTCCCAGCCGAGACCTGAGCCTCAGCCATGACTGTTTAGCCATCCTGCTCGTCTCCAGCAGGATCTTACTTTCCAGCTCTGCGGGCGATGGGACAGGCGTGAATCGGTGCAGGGCACCAGAGCTAGGGTAGGCAAAGGGCTTCGAGTCTTGGAATGCTTTCAAAGATAGAAGGCTGCTCAAGACTGAAGTGCCATCAGGAGCAACTCCAACAAACTCGGCGGACTCAGAAGACCTCCGAGAAACACCCGCGTGAGAGTCTCAGGTTTCACACATGCAACAGACGCGACATGATTATGTGGAAGTGGCACAAGTATTACTGACTTGACCCAAAGAACCACAATGCTTCATGTGCTGATGCTTTCACGGGTGCTGTGCGCGGCCGGCGCAGCAAGCCGCTCTGATACTGGCAAATTGATCGATTTCCGCATCTGACCCCGAGCACAAAGCGATATGTCTCCTAGGCCGCAGACTCCGCCACGTCGATCAGGCGACTCGAGAGGCATCTCCACCTTTCGTGTTTCATGCTCTGATGTGATCCGATCGAGCACCGAGCTTTGGCTTGTAGGTAAAACCCTCCTTGCGCCGATTCCATTGGAGACGCCAGAGCCCTGGAGTTTCGAGATCTAGCCACAGGGTAAACGAAGCCTGGTGACTGCAGGCCACCCAAGCCTGAGCGACGCTCCCGACCCAGATTGCTAACGCCGACGCCTGGAGATGACAGACGGCATGCATTCTCCTTTCTGCTATGTGTGCAGATCGACCCTGATCTCCACATTTTGGGCAAGTGGCTTGCCAATGCTTTCTGCCACCACTCGCTAGTTTAGTTAGCTGCCTCGTCGACCTCAGTTGATACAGCCACCAGACCTGGACGTTGAAAACACTGGTGCGGCTTGAACCGCCACTTGCTTGCTGGCTCCAGTTCGCTCGACTTCCTTGCAAGCAGAGGAGAGCAGAGAAGGGGACAGCAACGCCAGAGCCGCGGAGCCCTGGACTGGCAGCCTCCCCTGGGGACCTTGTGCCGTGTCGTGCGATGGGTCGTCGCAGCCGATCTGCTTTGGGAAGGCGGAACGGGCTCTGTAGTAAGAAGCCCATGAAAGACTGCACCCGCAAAGGTCTCGCTGGAGCCTTCTTGTTTCGAGGTTCAAATTCATGAAATGTGCAAGTCATTCGTAAAGCTGCAGCTTGGACAAAGCATTCTCCTATTTCCTTGATGCGCTTACATTTCATCGGAAGCTGTGTGTCAGCAGTGCTGTCGCCGACAAGAACTATACTCCAACATTAAGCCGTGATGAGCCCCCAGCCGCAAGGATTTCGTGCAGCTCCCGTTCAGCATGCTTGGGCGACGCAGCCTCAGCTCTCTTGGCAGCGCTATAGTCCACAAGCCTAGACAGAGAAGCGGGCGTGAGAGGGTCCAGGTATGGAGTAAAAGGATCGATCATTTGCTGTCTGGCCCAGAGAAATTCAAGAGAGTGGTTCTTCTAGACTCTTGTGAGAACTGCTGAAGAGGTGGGGGCACATCTGTGTTCATGTGTGCTTGGTGCATTGTCTGTCAGCGTGCACGGCGGACAGGAGACGCGCATCCGCGCATAGGAAGTGGCTTTATCTAAGCTGCAGAACAAAGGGCTAGAGTGTTGTTCAGGCTTGGTGTGGCTGCTTTTGCTGAGGCCAGCCGGGCGTGGGGGACCCTGCGAGATCGTTGCTGTTCGGTAGTTTGCATAGTTGGCAATCGCTGAAAGGGATAATGTCGAATTCTTCGGCCGAGTTCGGTCCATTGACTCTACACTGCCTTGCCTTTTGCAATCCCGAGGTGCCCGTCTTGCAGCGTTGCTTTGGTACCGACGTTTGCGTGGTGTACCCAGCACAGTGTGATCTCCCACCGATCAGCCATGAAGCTTTGCTATACGGGTTGTGTTGAGGTGGCACGGAGCGCCAAATCATACATGTGGCTCGGGACTCATTCTGTCAGCATCGTGCGATGTCACGCCGGTGGGTTGAAAGAGTGCTTGACAGAGTACTGAACTATAGTGCATCGCTTGCCACATGTGAGAACCCGTCCAGGTCGTTCCCGTCGACCGTTCTCCGGCAGATGTACAGTGGTAGCGGCCTCTAAGCTTTGTGCATTCCAGAAGCATCCAGTTCTACTAAACATACCCAGTTGGACTTGCATGTTTGCTTGAAGCCGATTGTGACGATGTGCTCTGGCTCCACAGCAAGCTCTTAGGCGCACTTCGACCATGCCCTCACTCCTTCTGCCCAACTCTGCCAGGCTTTGTTTGCAGGCCAGGCAGCGTGTGCCGCTTGGGATCTTGCCTGCGCGCGGTGGGCGACATGTGCGGTTCATATCAGCTGGCCCTGTTCGGGCACAACTGGCAATGTCGGGCTATCCAGAAGATTCCATGTCCCGAAACCTGCTGGACAGATGCCTGGAGGCAGCTGTAGCAAGGGGCACAGATGTGTCCAGTGAATACCACCCGTGGCTCCCTGTAGATCTACTGCAGACCCTTATGATTGACGTTCACGATTACGCTGGCTGCTCGTGGCTCGCAGCGATCATAGGCACATGTTTCGGCATTCGTCTCATAGCCTTGCCAGTCAGTGTATCTGCCATTCGCGGCACACGAGAGAAGGCGCTCCTGCACCCCAAATACGAGGAGCTGATGGCAAAGCAGAAAGAGACGGAAGGAGATCCGGTCAAGGCCCAAGAAGCACAAAAGAAGATTCAGGCCTTCACCCAGAAGCATGGCAAGCTCTTCATGATGAAGGGCACTTGGAATCTCTTTCTTTTCCAGATGCCTCTGTACATTACAGCTTTTGCAGCTATGCGTGGCATGGCCAACCACCCGGATGTCTTCCGGGGCTTTGCCATGGAGGCCCCTCTTTGGCTGGACAGCCTCGCTTTGTCAGATCCATACTACCTCATGCCCATCCTCACCAGCGACCTGGGACGAAATGCTGCTTACAGTTCAAACAAAGTATGTTCATATGACATGTACTTGCAGATCTTAGAGGGTTCTCGGAGTTCCCAGTATAAATCGCCCAGCCCAGTGAAGCGCACGGTTGCATGAGACCGTTCTACGAAGACATCGCAACATCGTAGTCCAGTTAATGCTGCGCATCAACTGACATGACGTGCCCAAGGTGCTATCATGATGACAAACACCGAGCTTTTTGGTTCCGTGGATACTGAAGCGGTGCCCACCGCAACGGGTGCAGGTGGTGACGACAGCGGATCACCGCTGGGCCAGAACACAATGCAGAAGTATCAGAAGTATGTGATGCGTGGATCTGCTCTCATGTTCATTCCCTTTACTTCAGGATTCCCGGCAGGACTGTGGGCTGCACTAGCCGAAACTTTTGCAGATAGTCATGTTCTTTATTTTATTGGTATTGCCTGCTATTGCGCCATTGTCGGATTGCCCTGAGGCGTGTTTGTCTTCATGTGCACCAACATGGTCTTGGCTGCCGTGCAGAACCGTGTGCTTCGAAACCCAGCTTTGGAACGCTGGCTGGAGCTGCCGCCAAAAAAGAGCAAAGACTCGAAGGAACAGTTGGTCGGCCCCTCGCCCTGGCCTCCAGCGTTGGTTCCATTGGGACTGTCACTCGAAAGGCCGCGTAATGCCCTGCTGGGAACGCCGCAGATCATCAAGCCGAAGACACGGGTAATCCCTCCTCCGCATGCACAGCTCAAGAACATTCCTTCCCTCTCCCCAGCACGGATGGAAGCTCGCGATCTCGACAAGCCGCTAGCCGGTACAAATGCCCAGTTTGCCGTGCGGCGAGCACGGCCCTCACAATCCCTGCCAAGTGATGCATAATGCACACGAAGGATAAAGTTCTCCTGCATTTTGCTACATTGGTTCAGTCAGGCTGTGCAAGTGACTTGCAGTGAGCATTTGTGTATGTTCGGGCCTGGGTTGTTTCGGGAATTCACGGCCGCTGGATGCGTCTCGAGGAGGCTCTGTTGCCTGCCTTCCAACCAAACCGTCATTGAAATTCATTACTGTAATGTTTCTATAATTTGTGACTATGTTTCTAATTCGGCCCATTCTTAGGTGTCAAGTACCTGCAACACCGCACTACAAGCAGCCTGGATTTAGTTAGTCTAGCGCCTAGGGCTTATAGTATATGGCCTACGATAGCTTTCAGGGCAGCTTCAGCTCCGCATGGGAGACGCGCCGGGCGGTGTCTGCGCGACCGCCAGTCCCGAGCTGCCCCTGCGTTTGATGCCCGTGGCCGACGCAGCACTGCGCCCGATGCCGGGCCGAGGAATCCGACATTTCGCACACTTCCCCACGAGAAATCTGAAACTCTGAGACTGAGAGGCACGGACAGAGAGAGCGCCCCTGCGCCAAGCCCCATGAAAGAAAAAGCGAGAGACAGGGCTCAGGACGAAGTTTAACGAGAGATGCAAGCAACTGAGAAAGAGACCTGTCGGGAGCCGTGTGGGGAGCGGCACAAACCCTCTAAACTGTAAACTGTTTTTCATGTGCTCGTGCACATCTCGACCGCGAGCTGCTTGCCACCTACCAGAAGCTTTGCGGGTGGCTGATGTCGGTTGCTACAAAGCCTTGTTGGCCCTGCACCTTGTGCAGCGCGACGCCAGCCTCTTGGCCGGCCTTTGGGCTTTTTGGTACATCTTTCTATCTGCATTAACAGACGTGAACATACAGACAGCAGGCCGCAATTCTGTGAGGAATCTATGCTTTGTTGGTGATCATCATCTCTATCTTAAGACTAGATGCAACGAACGTCAGGCGTGAGAGTGCTCGCAACAGATCTGGCTTCCGGGCCTCTGGAACTAGGCGCGGCTCGGCTTGGGCAGCTACCCATGCCAATTTTTCGGGTATTTCCGGTATCTAGCATGACCGCAGTCGAACTCAGACCTGCTCTGTCTACGAGTCTGATTACCTGTCATGGCTTATATACTGTTACGACGGAGCAGGGTGCACCATGAATTTCCGAGGGCTAGGCTTCATGAAGTCGACAGACCGCCGCCTTGCGAAGTCGTACCGCTAGCAACAGGCATGAAAGTCTGACCTGCATGCACCGGCAAGGTCGAATGCTGGCACACGCCTTGCCGACCGACCAGTGCCACCGCAGCTGTGATAAAGTGTGGCCATGTGGACCGGTTTCAGCGTTTGCTTTGGATTCTCCACGTCAGGTATTGACTTCAGGCAGGGGGATGGCCTGTCCGCACTAGACCCGGGCGAGGTGGACGTGGTATGTGCCGCGGGCATTGCAGCAGGTCGGCCTTCACAGCAAGACAATCGCGGTACTAGTACGGCACGAAAACTGCAAAGCTGTGACACGCAGGCAAGCTGTCTACCTGGATCCCAACGGTGCAGTTTGCGCAGCGCCTTGTGCTGCAGCCCAGCGTGCCAACCGCTCCCGAGGCGGCAGGCCCTATTACTATGCATGAGCAACCTGGTCATGAGTCTGGGGGAGGCCATGATGGAGCTGCGCTGCCGTATGGCAGACTTTGGCTGGGCTCTGCAGGATGAGGTGCTGAGCATCGAGAAAGGCTGGGAAACAAGAGGTGACAAGAGCTGGGCATCGCAATTTGCAAGCCGTGCAGCTGTCCGCTCCTGTCCAGGTGGCATTTGCCTCACTCTCGTGGCTGAAGTTGCTACTTCGAGCTTCTCGCGTGAGGCGGCATTGTCTGGATGAGATTCAGTGTTCAGCACGTGCACCGCAGCCCCTCAAAAATGGATGTTGCATCGCTTCTGCTTGTCCTCAGCACGGACACGAGCATGGCCAAGCACAAACACATGGCTAAGCGACCAGGGCCCGTCGTCGTGTTAGCCTGCACCGGCAACCGAACAAATTATAAAGAAAGCGCAAGCAGGATGGAACAGAGCGCGCAGAAGCAAGATAGCTGAGTTTCAAGAACAACCCACAGCAGGGGGCAAGTTGCCTGTAATTCTCCATCGGTTCAGGGAGGCTGTTCCACTTCACACAGAGGTTCTTCTTTGAGGTGCATTTTGCTGGCTCCATTGGATCAAAGAGCCCTGGCCACACCGCATACTAATTCCATCTAATTCCTTTCTCCGAGTGCAGATTGAAAAAGCATCACATAGAAGGATTAGTTGGCCGTAAGCTGCGTGACCTGCATCCTTGGGCATGGCCGTCTCCGTAAATGTCGGACTGCTCAGCGGTGCTTCTGTGCGAGTTCACGCGAGGTTGAAGTGGACGGTGGAAGATTTGAAGGAGAGTGCACAAGTGAAGTTCAGGATCGGAAATGCCCTGGACTCCAGGACTGGCATAATGGCTTTGATAAGAAATTCTGGGAGTCGACTTGCGGGATCTCTCAGAGTTGCTGATTGTTGTCTCGAAGATGATGAGCACCTGACGGCTCTCACTCGGAAGGACAAAAGAGTTCAGACGTGGGACGCCTGTGCGGGTGCTTTGCTTCGAGGTGACGGCTCCGTAGTATGTGATGGATTAGACGAGGAGTTGGAGCTGGAAGAGGAGTTGCATGATGTACAGCAGCTTGTGGCTACTCGCTTTGCTTTTGCAGCCTTGTTGGGGAATGGTACGGTGGTGACTTGGGGCAAAGCTGCCTTTGGAGGCCGTGGCAAGCAGGAGCAGCTGAAGCGAGTAGAACTACTTCGTGCTTCCATGGGGGCATTTGCTGCAATTCGTGATGATGGCACAGTCGTTGCGTGGGGCTTGCCTTCCGCAGGTGGCGACGCCGGCCCAGTGCAACATCAGCTCCAGCATGTCAGAGACATTGCCGCAGCATCGACGGGCTTCGCGGCTCTCCTTGCAGATGGTGCAGTTGTAACTTGGGGCCTGAATGGCCGTGCTTTCCCACATGGTCTCAGGAACGTGCGGCAGCTGGCATCTTCCCGTTTCTCCTTCGCCGCCCTGTTATCCACCGGATCTGTGGTGACCTGGGGTGCCGAGGCCCTGGGTGGAGACAGCAGTTCCGTTCAAGCGCAGCTCCAAAACGTGAAGTACTTGCGGAGTACTGTTGCAGCCTTTGCTGCTTTGCTTGACAATGGCCAAGTTGTGACATGGGGGCATCCTGACGTTGGCGGAGACAGTAGCAGAATCGCAGAAAAGCTTCAGGGCGTGCGTAAGGTCGAGGCTACAAGGGAAGCATTTGCGGCATTGTTGTGCGACGGTTCTGTAATCTCTTGGGGGAATCCTGCCTTTGGTGGGAACACTGCAGCTTCGGTTTCTCATCTGCGGAGTGTGCAAGACCTGGAGTCTACAGAGGTCCATTTCACAGCTCACCTGAGCGGCTCAGCAAGCCTTTCCTGGGGCCATCTCTTGGAGACCTTTCCCCCGAACTCCCCTCTGGAGACGTTTCCCGACTTTCGCGTGCGTGGCCCATGTTGCTTGCGGCGCTACCGCCGCATGTACATGTACAGGGTGCAAATTTGATGATCGAACGGTTGAGCATTCTGATGCGGACGCCAAGTAGTACAGAAGTCTCCACAGGGCATGCCTCCACTGTCTCTGCTCTGAACAATCTCGATCGCGAAAACAATTGAAACCGAGCTTCTGGCCACAAGCTGCTTTCATAACCTTCCGCTCTTCGGGGAGCCAGCGTGAGCCAGCATTGTGTCCGTCGGAGTCTTTGGCCAGCTTCCGTCCTTCCGTCTGCGAGGCAATGCCGCTCCTGCCCGTGGCCCCACGGTCCAGGATTCGCCACACATTGCAGACTGGCACCGAGGCCTATGCAGTGTTCCATCATTCCTGCTTTGTCGTTAAACAGTGCATGCCGACATCGCAGCTTAGATTTGTGCAGAAAGCGAGGGACCTTGCTGTGCACTAGCAACGCAAGACGGCATTCTCCCACTACCGGAACGGAAGGATGATCCTGAAGTCGAAGCCTTCGTGGAGCTCCTCCAGGAGTGACTCTGACTCTCCATGGCAAAGAGTTCCTTCGTTTGTGCTTCTCGAAGTCTTGTTAAGGGAGGGAAGCCGGCATGCCATCCTAGACGAGGCAGAAGATCCTTGACTTGACTGTCAGTGAGGTACTTGGAAAGAACTGGTCCTGGCACGTTGAGGAAGGCCTCGGAAAGAAACGTAAGCTCCAGCCGTCCTTGAGCAGGGCGCTGCAAGGGTGTTGAACGCTGCCCAAGCATGTATCTAAATCCTCGTGGTGATGTTAAGGCGACTTTTTGGGTCACTTTTCCTGATGCCCCTTGAACGCTTCCTGTTTCCGTTGTAACATTCCTGCACGTGGTGTAGCTACAGCGAGTAAACCACCAAACAGGGAAGCAAGAGTCGAAACACGCACAAGTAACGCAGAAAGCCGTCCAGCCCGTTACAGAGAAAGGCCTGCAGCCCGTAACGGGGAAGACGCTGTCTACGTAACGCCGACTGCTGCCGGCTTACCAGGAAAGCTCTGAGTTCGGGTCATGATATACAATGATACTTTCTACCATGTAGTGTTCAGTAAGAGACCGAGTGGATCCGGATTGCAAGGGATCTGATTGCCTGCTGAGCGTTGCTGAGTATGACAGTTCACCACATGAAAGTATTGTACGGTATTGGCAGGGGTAATTTTGAAGTACTCAAACTTCCCACCCTCTAGAGCCATCTCCAGGCTAACTGGGATATTTGCCGGGATAAAGCCTTGTGCACGGGATACGAACATACAGGACGAGTGGCGAAGGGCCACTATAGTGGGTCCACACTGTTTCGTTGACAAGTGCAGTCACCATCTCACGAGTCAGCGAGCGAGCAATGTGAACGAGTGAGTCCTGGAAGTGGGCAAAAAAACACATCCGCAGCAAGATCTGTTCAAAACCTTAGAAGATCGTGAAAGCATCCCACCGCACACTCAAAGAGTCCAAGGCGGAGCCATGCCCATTATTAGGGCTCTGTCGGCCAAAGAGCTCATGGAGCATGGCACACGTGGGACAAATGAGCAGCGAGCGGGGTCCCGGGCGGCGCGGGCGCTGGCGCAGCTCTCCTCTGTCCAGCACATCACAGTCCGCGACCAAAGCTGTGCGCAGCAAGTGTGTGTCTGCATCAGCGTCTTGCTGCGGCACTTGCGGTACCTCCGAAGCTCCTCCTGCTTGACTTGCTGCTGGCCTCCTACTTGGTGCTGCGTGCGGGGGATGAGCGTGGGACCGTCCTCCGGCTTGGCGGGGGCAAGGTGAGCCTGCACTTNCCTCCGAAGCTCCTCCTGCTTGACTTGCTGCTGGCCTCCTACTTGGTGCTGCGTGCGGGGGATGAGCGTGGGACCGTCCTCCGGCTTGGCGGGGGCAAGGTGAGCCTGCACTTGATGCAATGAGTTGTTGGTGTGCCGTGAACCCTTTTTACTACAGAGAGGTGGGAGGCAATAATGTGTTTCTCTCCTCTGCATTGCCTCAACCTGCACCCAGTGCTAAGGACGGAAACCCTTTCCGGGGCGACCCCTTCGCAGATGCCTTGCGTGCATACTGGAGCAACCCCCATGCAGGGCTCTCGGTCGAGGC
>BGNK01000924.1:153391-167395 GCA_003297005.1 Symbiodinium sp. clade A Y106
TGCGTGAAGTCTTTGCTGCTATATCCTGCGGCCTCTTCGCAGTATATCCGAAGCCCCAACCTGGTCCATGTTGAGGAGCCATTGATGCCTGAAGCAGGCAATGCGTGATGTCTCCGGATGCTGCGAAACTGTTCCATTAGCAAGGAATCGAAATCCAGATTCTGTTGTAATCATTTAGGCCCTTACAGCATTAGAGAAACCTTTTCCGTGCCCTGTACAGCCTTCTACAGGAACCAAGCTAAAGAAGTATAAGCCAGCTTGCACACCCGAAGAAGGTGCAACGACTGTACATGGCTTCCTTGTGGAAAGTAATTGACTTATCCGGAGACAGGATTGCGGTTCTTGTCCTGCAAGATGTCGCAGTGCATCTCACGTGAGTTGTTCCTAGGATTTTGGCCGAGTTTGGCCTATGCCAGCGCGTAAGCCTTTGGTCGATGCCCTGGGCCTCCTCTAAACCCCAGACTCCTCCCCGACAAGGAAACTTCATAAGCTCCGAAACTTCGCGAAGATTCCATGGATTTNGGATTTCCCAGGCCGCACACCATCAGTCCGAATCTCAGCACAGAAGCCCTTAACTCTCCCATCTCCAGACACCGAAAGGCGTAAACGCCTAACGTACAAGCGGAAAGCATTGCCAATACTACATCCTTAGGTTGGGGGCGTAATCCCCACACCCTCGATCAGCCTGGAACTTATGACTCTACACCAATTTCCCCGTCCTGAAAGCATCGCAGGCTCTGGCAAAGGCACTCAATTTCCAGGGTCGCTTTCCTACTTTCCTGTGCTTTGCAGTGTACTTGGCGCAGCAGTTATCAAAACCACGATGCCTGCTCTAANCTTTCCTACTTTCCTGTGCTTTGCAGTGTACTTGGCGCAGCAGTTATCAAAACCACGATGCCTGCTCTAAAGGTGTGTACCTTCCTCGTTACGCCCGTGCTTCTTTCTTTGTTTCAGGGCAGGGGCTTCCCCGTTACAGGCCAGACGTTTTCCCCATTACAGCCCACACGTTCTCTGTTCGGCTTTCCCTGTTACGCCCCTTCCCTTTCCCTGTTTCGCCCCTCACCCTAGCTACAGCTATTTCATGAGAGCCCGCCTGTTGCAGCCCTGACGCTGTGGGTGGGCATGCAAGCGTTCTCCCCGGCTGCGCCCTGAAGGTACTGCAGGAGGAGCTTGATTCCCTGAACGCCCTTCTCCGCGAGCACAGACGATGACACTGCGTCGAGTAGACTGTTTCCGTGTGTTTTCGCCGCGCGGCCAGATATTGCTCATCATTGGGGCGAGTTCGTCAAGAAGAGCTTGGACTTCGAATCGCAGGATGTGGGGCAGAGCTGGCAGACACCAGGTCTGGCATCGCAGACACATCCGCCAGGAAGGAGACCACGAAGGCCAGGAAACATCAGATGCCGAGTTCTGCCTGTGCGGCAGATGCTGACACTGCGAAATTCGTGCCCGGAAGCCGGCAGCGAGAAATCTGTTTTGAAGCAGAGATTCTGCAGGAGTTTGCATCTAGAAAACATCGCACGGCATTTGCGTTGGACGGTTTGCCTCTTCTACGATGCCTTTTGTCTTAAAAGTCTTAGGCTACCGACACCACCTCCGTGCCGAGACCAGGCCATCAGCGCGGCCCTCAGACATGAGCAGTCTTAGCCCTCGATTCGCTTCATGTCGAAACATGTTTGCCAGGATGTGTGTGCATCTCGGCCGCTTCCCTACTGATGCCTGATGCTTTGCGGCCACACAAGAGATGCCTTGGCATGAACCATGCATACAGGGCTTGGCCACCACTAAAAAGGATCTTTCATTGTCCTTGATGCTAAGACGACATGAGGACACTCACTTGCAGCATCGGGACCTGCATTGGCCAATGCCGCCGGGAGATGCGCAAGTCCAAGTAATGTCTAGTTGCACAATTCGCTTGCATGTCCGGTTCAAGTCAGCACCTGCACTTGCAGATCCTTGTCCACTGCGGCGACGTGTTGCTGGAGAGCAAAGGAGCCGCTGACCCACGGCAGCATTAAATTTGTCCCTAGCGGGAAGCATGTCGGTATATGTCGGGACGCCGCGCTGTCTCTCAGGTCGAGGACATCGCCGCACTAGCCGACTTTAATCGTTGGCTTGGCGAATTGTCGTCACGGCCTTGGTAGAACGCCTTTGAGCTCTTTGCATCGCCAATTGGCTTGCTGGTGCAAGTCCAACAGAGACAGACAGACAGAGAGACGGACACACACACACACGCACGCACACACACACACACATATGCCGCCCGTATGTCCTGCCAGGCACAGGCATCGTGTGCTGGTCGCAGGAAATCATGCAGCAACCTGAGACTCTGTCGATGCAGGCCTTTTGCTGCCTTGAGACCATATGCCATTTTTTCCAGCCCATCGTTTCCACTGTTCCATGGCAGACGATGAGAGCGGTATTTTTCAGGACGGGGCTTTGCGGGATCTTCGTGCCGCTGGCGTGAAGCGGCTGCTGGGCCATTGCACCTACCTTGAGGACCCCGTGAAAAGTCCTGTAGACTTCGCTTCATTGCATTCGCAGCCGAGACAAGCCGAGCCCGAGCCAGGATGAGTCCATCGAGCTGGAGAGCGCCGACCTCAGCATCGAAGCATCCGGGAACGAGGCGTTCGGTTCATCTCGTGTCCTTCCAAAGGCTTAAAGATCCATGGCTCGTCCAAGGCCAAGACGGCATTTTGGTGTGCTGGCAGTGAAGACAGTTTCAAGTCGTGCTGGCAACGAGTTTTGCACCCAAGGCCGCTGTCTGCCGGTTCGAGCCCGAACGGAGCCTTTCAGAACCATGTCGGCATTGTCGAGTTGACCTTCAAAGTCATGCCTGCAGTTCACGGACAGCAGCCCAGACCAAGGAGCCAAAGTGGCTACGATGAAGCCAAAGCAGTTTCTGCCGTGCCTGAAGGCTGGCATATGCAGAGCATGCAACTTGAGCTAGTCTGCTGCAGTTGAACTCCTTGCTGCTCCGCTGCGCCCAGGCTTGGACATCCTAGTGACTCATGGGCCTGCAGGCGAAGGTAGCAGTATCTCTTCTTGTGTTCGTCGTCAGTTCGTCATGAGACATGACTGGCAGGAGCACTCGGCAGGGCGAGTGAATGCCTCCAGGCAGAGAAGCCAGACAGGTTTCTTCCGCTGCAGATTGCTATGTCCAGGTGCGGATCGACGAGGTGAGGCCGCGCGTGCACATCTTCGGCCACTATCACCTTGGCGCGGGCCACAAAAGAAGATAATGGGCTCACGCTTGGCGTTTCTGGAGTTCTGCGATCTAGGTCAATCTAGATAACTTCTTAGCACCAAGCTTGGCAGACATGTAGGGGCACAGGTCATGGAGTCGCGTGCAAGGATGGCGCGGGCATCTCAGCATCATTGCGATAGCAGTGATGGATGATGATGGGGACGACGACGATACGAGTGAAGCGATGAAGTTGAGCACAGTTGAATCATACCAGCAGCAGCGGACGGTGTAGATTCGGCGAAGAGCGCGAAGAAAGAGGATAATGCTACGCTCGCTGATGTTTCGTTGCTAGTCCCGTCTCCGACAAGTGCCCCTGAAGCACTGCAATAGTACTGCAATGCTGTTGGCTCTGAGGTCGTACAGGTGAATGCGTCAAGGGCCCAAGCTCATGCATCTCGCTGCCTCGTATAGTATGGCACGTAAAGCGTTCACGGCACAGATGAGCCAGATAGTTTGCTTGCTGCAGCAGATCGTCCATTCGCAGCGCCGCCCAGGTCATCTGCCGATGCCTTCTTTGCCGTTTCCAACCCGCCGATCGTGGTGGACATCATGCTCCACACTACCCCGCCATCATAGCCCGAAGAAAAGAAGACAGCATCTTGCAGAAGCCCGGCAATAGCATGCAATAGCAATATCGCAGGCATGACAGTAGCTTGCTGCATAGGGACTTTCACTGTCACCTTCAATGTCTGAAGCACGTGTGGCTCCAGCCTCCACAGCAACTCCGTCTGCGATCCACTACTACCAACAGTCTAACACTTGTTTCCTTTTGACCTCTCTGCACCTATCCAGCGTGTGGTGATGGTGCAATTGTCTAGATTCAACCTCGCGGCTTTGCGAGCGAACATTTGAGGGAGCGCATGCTTCATGCTCTCCTTGCTGCGTTGTCTGCCTTGCTCGCTGGCTGTAAAACCATGGCTTTCGGAGCAGCTTCAGTCAGTGGTGCTGAAGGTCTGGATGCCAATACTAATACCATCAGTTAAATGTCGTGGATCACACCCGCTGTGGAACGATGGTAGATGACACATGCGTGTGCGTTTTGCAGATCTGAGGCTCGCACACGTGGAGGCGCGCCATCTCTACCTCCTTATGAACTGGCCCGCCGCTGGGCAAGGCATCGTAGGCTGATGACAGCAGTGTGCTGCTGGCATGGCCTCGTTTTGGCTCTGAGGATTGCCTCATGCGGGCAAGCCTCGACGGGACAGAACGGGAGGTGCTGTTAAGCGGGCTCGGCCACCCGATGCTTGTTTGCACAGCAGTGTTTGCATCTTGTCCTCTTCGCTCGTGATATGGTTTGAGAATTGTGTGCCGGTGCTTCATGACACCAGGAATTCCTTGGCCGTTGACGATTTGAGGCAAAAGCTGTCGCCTGGTTTTGAACAAACGAAGACGGATTGCGAGATGTTTGGTTCAGGTTGTGCTATGTCGCTTTCAGTGCCGTTGGCAAGGTATTTTTCAGAATCTGACGACACTTCTGACCGGATCATGCGCTGCAACTTAGATGGCAGCAACCTGGAGGAGAAGCCTTTGGATGCGCTGGACAAAATCCACCTTCCAAATGTTCCGGTAGAGTGATAGCGTGCCAGGAGGTGGTGTCAGGCGTCCATGTGCAGGGCATAGCTACGGATGCAGATGGCAAAGTTTACTGGACGGTTTCCTGGCGGCTCAGAGCCTGAGTTTTACACTTTGTTTGGAAGCGTATCGTATCCTATCGTGAAGCCGAGGACTTGACGAGCTCTCAGATTCAGCGCAGTGCTTTGAATGGTTCCGACGTTGAAGTCTTGGCTCCTTGGACCGACGGGAGAGTGTTGGAGTGCAAGAGACTAAGCCACCTAAGCTCCCGAGAGCTCCCGAGGTCTCGGATCTGCAGGAGCCTGCAGGCCTGGCCTTGGACTCAAAGGCTGGGTCGGGTCGGCGGGGCGGGGCTCTTTCTCAGACGAGTTCGCCCGAGCCAGGCCAGTCGGATGTATTGGGCCGATCAATGTGGCTACGAGGACACAGCCAGGCCAGTGTCAGAATAGGAAGTCTCGATCCCGTGATTGAACATGCAAGTGATTACAAGATTGAGGCGTCGACCATTTGGTAACTTGGTATTCTGTGGCTTAGTGTACCCAGGATTCAAAGTGCCGGCCTGGACGGCTCCGGTGTGGCCACGCTGCACAACGCCTCCCATCCCATGCATGTTGCCTTGGATGCGGATGGACAGCTGCCACTTGTCGGAAGACTCCAAGGGTTCCTTGTCGGAAAGCCCCTCAAGGTGTCGCAGCTGTGACGGAGAAAGCGTTATTGTATTTCCGCAGCGATTTTGAAAATGTCGGTTGATATTGGAATCGGAAGCTGGCAGCGAGCACAGACACAAAGCTTTCCTCGGGACATTCCGACCATCCCAGACGCACGGCTCATGGCTTATGGGCGGGTGGAGAGGATGAGGCTTGCGTGGCTTGCCTGTCCGACGCAGACAACCTCCCAGTCCCAGCTGACGACAGAGCTGTTCGCGAAGCTGTCGGGGTCAGGGACGCCTCGACAAATGCCACAAATTTCCAGCAGGTGACCATTTTCTGGCAGATGCTAGCGCCTGGAGGAGGGACAACTTTTTTGAAGAAGCGGTTGCCCCCCAGGACGTTCCCACTTTTGCTTTTTACTCACGGACTCAAGTGCTTTCCTGTTCAAACACAAGCTCGTCGATGTGTTTGTGGAGCAACTGCCTCATGAAGACATCAGCACTGAAATCCTTCGTCGTAGCATTTTCCTTGACGAGATATCGCATGATCCTGAGCACGATCATCGTGCCAACACCGTGCACAGATACCACACCTGCTGCGCAAGCGCTCGAGGAATCTGCCCCAGAACTGGTTGCCAAGTGCCAGCGCGAGGAGGATAAGCTCATGTCCGCTTTCTGTCTGTCCAGGACTATCAGGGGGCGCATCTAAAACATGAAGGTGCAGAAATCGTTGCACTAGCTGTGAATGCGAATGTATGCAGCCATACATCCGCCCCCTGATCCATCCTTCTATCTATCCATCGATCCATCCATCCATCTATCCATCCATCCATCCGTGCATCCGTGCATCCATGCATCCAGCCTTCCACACATCTGCCCACTGCCTGCATTACATGTCTTCATGTCTTCCAGTTATCACCGCCCGGCGCTCCTCACATCATTCACGAAGGTACTGGACGGATGCGGGCAGCTTCGAGATTCGAAGATGCAAACCCGACGGATCTTCTGCTGAAGTCTTGTACAACAAGACAGCCTGAAACCAAGCGCGACCATATTCACATCACAGACCGGACGTGAACTTCAACGTTGCAGTGCAGATCACGATGAGCACCTCTAAGCCTCTAAGGTTGTATTGCTGCCCAACTCGAAGCCTTCGAACAAACCTTTCGAGCAGCTGACGGGTCTTCTCGACCCTCAGGGGATTGCCGTGGACCCTGTGGCAGGCCTTTACGGGAATGTTTGGACCAGTTTGCATGTGTGTGGGTGTCTGGGTGTGGGTGCTTGTGTGGCGTGCGTGTCTGCGTGTGTGCGTGTGTGTTGTGAGTTCTGAGTTGTGTATGTATTTATATATATATATATATCCCCCCCTCTAAGACCCCACGTTCAGCAGAAACACAGCATCATACGTGGCAGCGATTGCAAATGCACAGTCTTGAAACTCAATATGTTTTCTTCGCCACAACAGATATCTGATCGTGTCTTCCTCTTAGAGGATTGCCTCTTCGAGGCCCTAATCGAGTTCGAAGTTGAACTTGTCTTCTGCTGTCAGAGACGCCTCATCATTATTCCTTACTTAGCCCGAATGACTCCGAACAGAGGATGAGACTGTAGGCTCACAGCAATAGAGAAATAAAAGCAAACAGTTCTTAAATCCCCTCCCCAGATTCGGCGTGATCTTGAAGATAATGTCGCGCATTCGGTAAACAATGGATCCTCAACTGAATCGCTGCATAGCACAGCACACTAGTCCGGATTTGGTTTAACATAAAACTAATATTCCAGCAGGGAAGATCAAGAAAGTATGATAAACTGAGTAGTGCATCCATCTGGAAGTGTGCAATACGGCGAGGCCATTCGGTGGGCGCCGCTGGCACAGGGGGCCCAACAGGATCGATTGCGTAATCAGAAGCCGACATGTTGCACGCAGTGGCCGGGATGGCTAGTTTAACTAGTTGATCCAGTATACTGCGGAAGAAGCAGTGTGTTGGAACATACTTTTCCCAACCCCAGGCTCTCCCATCAACCAAGACTGTGATCCAGTAGAAAGCCGATGGCATCTTGGAAGATATTGTCCAGAAAGGTGGGGTGAAGGTCTTGGATGGGGAGGTCACACCTTGCGATGAGCTTCGCCAGACAGTTGTCATTTGCCAAAGAGTCCAAGGCACGCTGCACTAGCTTTTCAGACCAACCACGAATCGGACAGGCATCCTTGTTTATCTGGCGATGAATCCAACGAAGTTGTTTCAACTGACTTCTATCACGCTCCCCATGTTCCAAGATAAAGTCCCATCCTGCATCCTGGTCATCCTCGGTAGATGTTGTGCCCATAGCAGATGATGCCACGGGCCTCTTCCTCTCAGTNCTGACTTCTATCACGCTCCCCATGTTCCAAGATAAAGTCCCATCCTGCATCCTGGTCATCCTCGGTAGATGTTGTGCCCATAGCAGATGATGCCACGGGCCTCTTCCTCTCAGTTGAAAATGAGAGCTGTCTGAATTGCAGTCCACCAGTCTGCTCCAACATCCACTGCAGAGCTTTCCGCTCCACAACCTTGTTACCTTGACCCCAAGCAATTTCGTAACACTCCCATAGCAAAAGCCTCTAGCTTTGCCTGCGGGAGTCTTTGCTTTATCAAGAAGACGTGCTTGATGACGGTGTAGTTGCCATTCGACTGTTCCTGAATGAAGTGCTGTGTCTGGTAATCGAAATTGGGGTTGCCCCTCAGCTTCATGAACACAGGCAGGTCGCTCCAAGCCTTGTTCTTAAAAACTCTTTTTGAGGTTATCGATGTCCAGGTCGCCCTTTGCAACATCGTGGATACATCAAGGAAGTGCGTCATGAGCTGGGCCGGAGATGAAAACCTTTGTAGCAGAATGAATCTAGTGTCAGTCCCAGAAAGCCAAAAATCAAGTAACATTATGCTTACATTTAGGATTTAGTTGGATTTCATATTAAACGAGTGTAACACAAAACATTCCTTTTCTGTATAAGCAGCTCGCGGATAGGAAGATTCGCAATATTGATGGCACCCGATGGCATAGGGCCAACGCACACATGTTCGTGAAGCTCGCGGAGCACCATCTGCTCCGTAGCCTCTTTGGCTTGTGTGAAGTGATGGCCCTGCAGTAACTAATGTTACCGGGGGGGTGCGTTACGTATGGTACCAGCCGTTGCCGGTAACGTTTCCCAAAGCCCGAAATGTTACCAAGGTACGTTCCCCCCGCTCCCGGTAACATTTCATGTTGTTCCTGGGTATGCCTTAAGAGAGAGCGAGAGAGAGAGAGAGAGTGTGTGTGTGTGTTGTGTGCCCGCACTTTCGCATCGGTCCTGTGGGCTCGCAGCAGTCGCTGCCGGTCGTTCCGGGCACGGCTCCGGCCATGCCCTCAGAGACTGTCCTTGGGCCAAGAGTGTTGCGGACTATGGTGTGACGGTTTGTGCGCCAGGCTTCTTCGTCCTCTGGATTCCTCTTCTTTTGCCGGCCCCCGAGGCGTGCCCCCTTTGGGTTTTTTTGAAGGCTTCGGCTGCGAGTCTTGGCCCCCTTGTCTCCCAGGCCACTGCCGCTGGCCGTGGCGATCATCAGGCAGATGCTTCCGAGAAGGCCCCACCCTTTGCTGTGGTCGCTGCTCCGGGTTTTTCGTTTGGGTGTCTTTCGAGTGTGGGGGTTTAGCACCTGAAGGGTTTTGGGGTTTGGTTCGTGGGTGGAGGGTTCGGGTTCGGGTCCGGTGAATCATTCGGTTCGATGCCGTTCTCAGCTTCTGGACGTTGCATTGCATGGACTGATGTGGACTGCCTGATGCCATCTGCAGAACAGACATCACATGTGGACCAAAGGGGGGACAAGCTTGCCTGATCTCGGTTGCCCAGCTGTGAAAACGTGGCCTATGCATCCTCTAACTCTAGCTCGGGCACTCACAGCCCATACTTTTCACACTTCATCACACTTCAAAATTTCGCAAACCTAACGGGTCGGTAGACAGTGCCCGCACGAGTTGCTCGTTGCCGCCATAGACTGCGGCATTTTTTTTGCCTCTGGAGCCTGGCATCGAAGCTGCTGGAGAGATCTGGAGAGGTTGCAGATGAAGAGGCCGGCAGCCGTAAAGGCGACGAAAGCCAGAGCGGCCCCGGGGAAGGCCATGAAGGCGATGAAGACCATGAAGGCCATGAAAACAACAGCCACGAAGGCGACGAAGACCATGAAGGCCATGAGAACAACAGCCACGAAGGCGATGAAGGTCGCGAAGGCCATGAAGACAGCAGCCATGAAGGCGACGAAGGTGAAGACCTTCGTCGACTCGTCGGTGCAGACCGACGAGTCGATGAAGGACGACGACAGGAAGAAAGACGATGACAGGACGACAGGCGAGGACAAGAAGAAGGAGATCCCGGAATGGGCGACAACGCCTTTCCGGTACCTCGACATCGTTGGCCAGGAGCGCATCGAGGTAGCCCATTTGGAGGGCAGTGTATGCATCGCATACTCCGGGATGCCTCTCGGCAGCACGGTGAGAGAGCTCGTGGAGGATGCGGAGTCGCCAGGCTGCGATGAGAGTCACGACTACCGGGCGGTGGGCTGCGCCGTGACTGTCATCAAGATGGACAAGAAGAAGGACGACGACAGGAAGCAAGATGATGACAAGGAGAAGGACGACCACAGCAAGAAAGACGATGACAGCAAGAAAGACGATGACAGCGAGAAGGACGATGACAGGAAGACAGACGATGAGATGTTGAACAGCGACTCGAGTGACGCTTCGTCGTCGCACTGGCTGAGAGACTGCCAGGCGCCAGCTGCATCCAGTGAGCCGAGGCCGTAGAGAGCACGAAACACAGAGCACACAGCCACACAGCCACACACAGCCGCACACAGCCACACACAGCCACACAGCCCACACAGCACACAGACACACACATACATGGAACAGAGCACACACACAGCTGCACAGACGGCCACAGCCGCAAAGCCAGCATGTGCTTCTGGTTTTCTGGGGATAGCTAATCAAATCTAACCGATCATAACCGAACCTAGGCATAGGCCGGGGATTGGATTAGCTGGTTTGATTGACACGTTTGGCAATAGCAGGTCTTATGGCTGGCAGCACATGCGGCATCTTGCGGCCAACGAGGGGTGAGTTTCACATGTCGCAAGGCTTTGTTTGATTGAAAACAAATCGTGCTGTGTGTCCCATTCCCTTAGACCTCGACTACCCCGCTATATAGTTGCTTGGGTTGTCGACGTCTCGGTTTCGGGGATTGCGGCTTCGGGATGGGTGACTGGGGCTTTGTTCCTTTGGGTTCTTTCGGGGTTTGTGCCCNTATAGTTGCTTGGGTTGTCGACGTCTCGGTTTCGGGGATTGCGGCTTCGGGATGGGTGACTGGGGCTTTGTTCCTTTGGGTTCTTTCGGGGTTTGTGCCCGAGCCCAAAACCCAAACCCTCAACACCCAAACCCTCAGGCCCAAACCCCCAAGCCCAAACCCGAAGCCTGAAACCCCAAAGCCCTAAGCCCTACAACCCCAAACACCAAATCCCGAAGCCTACAACCCCGAACCCAAAACCCAAACCCCGCTCCCTGTGCCAGGTCATCACTGGTGGGGCTCCCCTGGCCGTGGCTTCGGCCTTGGACTCTTTGCAAGTTGGGTTCTTATATGTTCTTATGTATCCGTGCCATGCCTTAGGTCACTGATGAGCCGGCTGGGGTCCTGGTGAGTGCAATTCGGGTAGTTCTGTGCCTGCTGCTTGCCTTGGTCCCGGGGTCCATATTGTCTCGGCTTTGCGGATTCGCACCTTAGGTCCCAGAATGTCCCAGAGGAACCTCCACATGACGACTCAGCTTGCGCTGAGACCTTGGGCCTGGCCCGGGGTGCGGGATTCTGATGATCTCTACGGGCCAGGCGGGGGGGGGCGGGATTCTGATGATCTCTAACGAGGCTGGTGATCCTGTGAATGAGGACAAGGTTGGAGCGACTCAGCTTTGGCATCGATTGCATAGTCGGCCGTGTGTGTGTGTGTGCCTCGGATCGTTGCTCTTGCTGTGCCCAGGATAGCTCCGTGGATGTGGGTCCGGCCATGTCCGGCCACGAGCTTGGACAAGGAGCTGCTTTGGAGTGGCTGCTCAGGTATCTCTAGGTTGTATGCACCTCACAGGATCAGGTTTGTGCCTAGCAGGTTCTGGCCCGAGAGAAGATTGATGTGATGGCGACGCCGCCGAGGAAGCATCGTGGTGGGGATGCTCCGTCACCGGTGGTAGCAGACAAGCGCCGCCGCATCAAGCTTGCTCACTTCAGTGTTGGCCTCTATGTCGAATGGGGCCCTTTGTGCTCTGCGTCGCCGGCGAGCTCATCCACTTCCTCACCGAGTCCGCAGAAGAAGGGGCCAGAGAACAAGCCTGGAGGGCCGAAGGACCCAGCCACAGACGACAAGTCGGCAGATCCGAAGAGGCCAGCCGCAGAGAAGATCATCGACAAGCCGGGCAGAACCATGGTAGGGGACACGCCAGATAATTAGGAAGGGCAAGTCCTGTTTTAGGTGTCCCAGAAGAGGATGCCTCCGAACTTCGTCATCGCGGGGTCGGCATTAGACTCATTAGACCCTTTCGTGGTTGTTCACGGAGGGTCGTGGAGGGTCCTGTTTCTTTGTGTACATCCACTGGATCCTGTCCACTGCGGCTGAAAAGTGCTTCTCGCAACTTGCACATCATGGTTGCCTGCGACACAACGAAACTTCCAACCCACGGTTTCGGGTTGCCGTCTGCTCTGGCTGAGGTGATTATGGGACAAGCGACATCGGACGAGGCCGGCCTTGGTTGTCCTTGCTCCTGCCTGTGCCTTCTGTGGTCTGCGAGCTGGCTGCCGGTGCTATCCTAGCTCCTTGCATCGGCAGGCCTTGCCTCCAGGATCATCGACAGCTGAAGCTTCGGATACCGCGGGGGAGGCCAGCTGCTCTTTGGTGTGACCCGGTTTGGAAGCCTGGGCTTCGAGTGTAGTACTGTCCAGGCAGCTCCCAAGACTTTGCCGAACACGGCTGGAACCTTGGCTTCTGTTGTTTTCTGTGGCTGTGCTCACATCACGTGGCTCTGCCAGGCCCGTACTGATTCTCGCGAACCTCTTGCCATTGCCAGTGCCTGGAGCTTGGACGAGATGCCCGACAATCAAACCCACACGATCCTGCACCTACACCGATCCTCGTCCTTGGCCTTAGCTCCCGAACCCTGGTCGTGTCTAGTTGCAGGCATCCTTGGTGCCGCCGATGCCGACTGGCTCGCCAGGCACCTCACAAGCGGCAACGTCTCTCCGAGGCGGTGTCCTGTAGGTACTGGGGGGTGGGGACCCCACGGTTCCTGTGCACATTCGGCCGGTCATGCAACCTTGTTTCCTTGGTCAGGCTCTGCTTGGGGAGCGGGGCCTTGCATGTGCAGTTCAGCGGTATATGCCCGTAAGATCCCGTAAGCATCCTGTCGTAGATCGCACAATATCGCACATATTCTGCGAGACTCCCACTCTAGGCATTGTGTGATTCCTCATACTTCCTTGTGAGACATCGCACGATGGCTGCCACCGATGCCATGGTTGCAGTTCCAGACAATGCAGATCCAGACAAGTGCCGGAAATTGGAGAGACGGAAGAGGGCGAGCGGCAAGACCGCAGGCAAGATAGACTGCCGCTTGGTCAACTACCCATTGATGCTGTGACATACAACTAAGCTACATATGACCTGTTGAAACTCTACTGAGGGTACTGGTGGCCACCGGTGCCATTCCAGAAATCCATGCAGCGAACCCACTCGCTTGCAACAAAGTTCGCCATCGAGAAGAAGCTGCCTATGCCACCCGACTGGCATGCCTTTCCTGATGCCGTGGCCTCACCTCTCGTCTTGCTGTGCTTCTGAGCTGAGCTGTTCGTCCCTGCTTTCACTTCTGCTGCAGGGTGGACCATACCATGAAAGGGTGCCTATCCCCTCTACTCCCAGTGCTGCCACGGTGACTACAGAGGTCCCTGGCCGTCTGAACCTGTGCATTGCAGAGAGGGGACTGAGTGATACTCGCAGGAAGCCCAAGTCGTCCCGCTGGATGCTGCTCCCATCCAGGAGCCCTTTTCGGCGCTGCAGAAAGCATCATGACTTGTTTCGTCTGGCGCTTGAGGATGCTTCCACTGGTGGCGGGGAATCCTCCCAGATCGTGCCGGGGGATCCTGCTCCCATCGAGGACCCGCTCTCGCCACTGCACATGGTCCTGACTTGTCCTAACTTGTTTCGTCTGGCACTGCAGGATGCTCCCAATGGTGGTGCGGCGGCCGACGGGGTCCATGCCAGACTGGCTCAGGACTCCCGACCCTCTGAATCTTGTGCTTTGTGCATTTCTGAGAAGTACCCGCAGGAATCCCAGATCGTGCCGGCGGATCCTGATCCCATGGAGGACCCGCCCTCGCCACTGCACATGGTCCTGACTTGTTTCGTCTCGCACTGCAGGATGCTCCCAATGGTGGTGCGGCGGCCACCGGGGTCCATGCTGGACTGGCTCAGGACTCCCGACCCTCTGAATC